>LR812543.1:36506216-36644758 GCA_903798195.1 Danio kyathit
CACCCTGAGCGCAGTCAGTGAGAATGGGTGGCAGTCTAGCCCTCAGTGGAGAGTGACAGGGCATAGGCACTACTGCTTGTAAACCCGAATTAAAATTATAAAGTTTCAGTCTGTTTCAGAAGTGTCACATGAGCCACTGTGTCTTTAGCCAAACTACTGCCACAAATCATTTGGCATTGGTAAAGAAGTCACATATGGGTGGTAACTTCCCGAAAGTGTGGCAAGCTTTCACCACATCAGTGCGATATGACTGTTTCTCATTAATCATGTATTTATTTGAGACGCATATGCTATATTTTGAGTCCAAAAACATGGCAGACACACAGAGCACTAAAATAACACACTTTGTTCTTTTCGTTCCCAAACTCTTTGAATAGAGCCAGAGTTTGTATCACCCTCCCGTGGGAAAGAATTGTTTTCTCCATCTCTCCACCAGAATTCAGTTTTTCCAGCCTCATATAGTTTTTTTTCCCCTCTATATGCGATACGTTTTTGTGGGTCTGCATAACTTTAAGGTGGTACGTTGGTTTAGTATGAAACGAGGACATTGGGAGCTCTTTCTAAATGTTGTAAAATGACACTAGCTGGATGATAGTCAGAGGCACAGCTGGTAACTTTTTTAAAAAGTCTTTTTTTTTTGTTTTTTACAATACAGCTGGAAAATCATGACAGACCTTTTCTGACAAATTTCTGAGGGTCAAAAGTGTCTTATTTTGTTCTCTTGCCAATATGTGCAGAAGCACATGCTATTGAGCAGTCTTTATGATGAATTGGGCTTTAATTTGACGCATATGAGGATCTCTAGGTTGAGAGAAAATGATTAAACCTGAAAGGGTTTCTTCTGTAGTTAAAGAGCGAGTGGATTCGCACCTCAAGAACATTACTAACAAATCTTACAATAGCAAATTATGCCATCCATCATTTTCAAAATGCACTTTAAAGCAATTGTCAACAAAAATAGAAAAAAAATCACTACTTTGTCACATTTTATCAGGTCAAATATATCTCAATTGCAATTTTATATACTTTTTACATTATTGTGACTATTGCCATTGCAACTTTTCACTCATTTTTCTTTTTCTTTATTGCAACATCTAAATCATTCTCAGTTGTGACTACTATGTTTTTCTACATTTGTGACATTCTTGTTCTGAATGACTCACAATTTCTTCTTTTATATATATATATATATATATATATATATATATATATATATATATATATATATATATATATATATATATATATATATATATATATATATATATTAGGGATGCAACAATACAGTTAGCTTACGGTTCAATACACACCTCGGTTTTTTTAACATGGTTTTCAGTTCAGTTCGGTTCTGCTGGCTTAACACATAAGTGTTTTTATTTATTGTTATTCTATGCTTAGGCAATAGGAACGGTAAGAAAGAGACAAAAATAAAAACGATTTATTGCAATACTCCTTTATTTTACTTCAAAGCCAAGAAAGGTACACTAGTTCCTCGTGTATTGTATAATAAAAAAATTAACACTGAAATCTTACCGCTGCGGGTAGCCTATGTACAAACTGGGCAACACATAAATTCCTACATTTTAAAAATGAACATGCATGTGAATTTAATGAACATAAATTGACCATTTCAAATAAACACATTTGTACTTTAGTAAATATAAATAAACCATCTTAATTAAACTTAACACTGCCTTTGTTATTTTTATGTGTCTTTCAGAACCAGTTGGATATGCTTGCTGGAAGGATTCAGTGAGGGATTGTTGTTTTATGGAGGTCTTTATTACCTTCTCTGCTATTCTGCCTTCAGACAGTGATATTGCTGGGTGATGGCGACGCAGATGTGCAGTCATGTTGGAAGTGTTTCCGTTCGATTAGTCTATACGTGTAACCGAAATGTCCCAACACCGCGGATTTGAAAGACACCGGCATCTTATTGCTCCCTCACTTCACTGCCGCTCGCCATGTTAAAGTGTGGAATGATGGTGGAGCGCCCCCTAACTTTAGAGCATAGTGATTGAATATTTACTCGCGGGGAGGAGTTTTCTCATCTCAGCTCGTATAAAACGCACATAAATTATTTAAACGTAAAACCGGAAAAAACGGATTTCACAAGCGCATATTGAACCGTGGATGTCGTACCGAACGGTTCAATATTGTATTGAGAATTGTGGCATCTCTAATATATATATATTGTCGTGATACCATTAATTATCTTACGATACTATACCAGTTGAAGTATCAAGATACCAAGTAGTATTGTGATACTGTAATTCATAACTCAAATTATAAAGAAAATTGTCAGAAATACTATATTTTATCTTATAATAGGCCTACTTAAATTTAATTCATTATTCCTTTAAGGCCAAAAAGTATTATTTGGACGTCACTTCACCTAAACTTTATTCATTATTTTTGTTTATTTTGTAGATAACTGACTGACAAAAAATACATTAAAATAAAGATACAAATTATACCGAATTAAATCTTTACGAAGGGGCATTTTTTTTTCAACAAAATTTGGCTATATGAAGTGGTCAAAAATTGTTTCAATGTTTCCTGTTGCTATTTTGGATATTTCATCTTATATTTTTTTTCAGTCTTATAAGGTAACAATCTAAAGTAATTCAAAATTTCACTTTGTGAGTCGTTCTTTTAAAGAGGTTGTTGCAGTGTTGTAGCAACTAAATCATATTAACAGGAACAGAAATGAACCGATTCAGATGTGCGTTCAAAGCATTAGAAAGCGTGCAATAGGCTACCATAAAAGGTGCAAGTTCTACACAGTTTTGCTACCTTAAAGGGCTCCACTGACTATTCAAGTAAAATGGTCTATTGTTGCACAAATGTGTGAGCATTTTAGTGACTTTTCCACATGCAACATTATCTATTGTAGATAAACCATTAATGACGATACTACCGTTTACTGGTAGTAACACCGCCAGTATTTTGGAGCCATAGTATCGTGATACTACCATAGTACTGGTAAACCATGCAACCCTAATAAATAAATATATATATATATATATATATATATATATATATATATATATATATATATATATATATATATATATATATTAGTGCATTTTATGATGGTATATATAATTTTATATATAGTTTTGACAATTTATGACATTAGTAACTTTCTTATTGTTGTGGCTATTTTTTTAAATGCAATTATTTCTAATAATTCTGACTCCATATTACACAAATGCGACTTTCTCACTTTATTTTTTATTTATTTATTTATTTTGACATGGACATTACAATTACACTGGGCAAGCAAATGCATTTGTTTAAGAGTTTTAGCAGACTTGCTAATTCCTAACATCTGTCTACGGGAGGCTTCACATAAAATAAAAAATAAAATAGATACATATACACTATTATAAATATTAAATCACATAATAAACACATAAAAATTATAATTATTTACATAAAATTGCAGGCAAAAGCAAAGGTGGCATGATCAAACAAACTAATAGCGGACTATTTGTGTAAACACTACTGTTTTGTTTTTTAACCACTTACTACTAAAAACATTTATATTACTTTCTAATTTCAAGCTACTGTAACAGGTATGTCATTGCACAATTTGGTTCCCTTAACAGAGAAAACTGATTGACCAAAAGAGGTCTTAAACTTTGTAAAAAGACAGTCACCTTTAGCAGTCACCATTAACTTTGTTGCATTTGTGACTGTTCCTTTATTTCTCATAACCTAATATATTTAATATTTTATGGTACTGTATATACTTCATTATTGCATATTGTGATTTTTGTCACAGTTGCGAATATTTACAGTATGATTATTCTTATTGTGACTGATATTGCAAGAAATAGAAACGGTCTCTAAAATATAAATTTCAGGTGTTGGTTAGGACAAAATATATATAGGACTTCTTTTAATATGGAAAATATTCTTTCTATTTCATGCCGTTGCTTTTATTTAAAACATCAGCCTTTAGGCTCGACAGTCAGGCACACTGCTGTTGGTGTCATCAATCTGGCAACCTGCACTTGCATTTGTTTTGAACCAGGGGTGCAATACCTAGTTCAACCACTGGGTGTCAAGCTTACATACGGCATCTTTAAATTTCACAAATGAGTATTTGTACATTTTTATATGTAAACACACATATTTTTGTGTAATTTCAATAAAACCTGACATTTCCAATAGTAATTCTTAGCTGTGGCATTCAAATTCGTACTCTTCACAAAACTCCCTGTTGTATATTTCACTCAGAGATGAAAACTAGCATTCAAACCTAAAAAAAATAAGCTGTTAAATGGAGATAGCTTCACAAAGCTCAAAATGATGATGATATGCCTGTGCTGTATCAGCTTGTTTGCTTTTCTAAATCATTCCAGTGTCTTTCTCACTCCACTATATATCCAGAAATAGAAATATGTGCATAAATATTACGTTTCCCTGTCAGCTTAAATATTAATGGCGAAGCACAGGCGTCATTCCAAGCCTACTCCTTATACACTGGAACTTCACTATCCAGGGTCCTGATAAAGTTTTTCCTTTTTTTCTTCCCGTCAGAGTGGGCTGTGCTCTGGACTCTGCTCTGGAACAGTGGATAAAAGGAGGGTGTTTTTGTTAACTTTGGCTGATGTAAAGAAAGGAGCCGGAATCCTGTTCTCTTCTCCATCTCTTCCCCCCCTTTTCCTTTCCTGTATCTTCAGGTCCCCAGTAGTTCATGGTAAAAATAAAACAGCACTAAGCCTGGCCCCGTGCTCAAGCAGTAGTTAAAGCTGATGGATCGCTGCTGGCTCGGTGCCTGAAGCGCAGCGTTACGAGTCTAAGGGGATCTTGGGAACCCCTGGATGTGGAGCTTGGAGCTGGGTATGGATGCAGGAGGGAGGAGGATGTTGTGGTTGGGTAAACATGAGGCGTGCGCTTGTATGGACACATACACACACACACCATGGCATGTTGTATGGATTTTCACATGTCTGTCAAGATAGCTGATGGTTATCATAGTACACTGCTGTAGAATAAAAAAAAAATTAAAAATAGAGGGGTCTTTTTAGTGGTAGAGTACGTATAATACTATTGATTGTGATTGTATTATATGATTAGTTTTTTTTAAAACTTTTTTTATTTATTTATTTAAGGCAAATAATTGAACCTGGTATGCAGAGGTGAGAATATTTAGAGACTTCATGATCCAATTCCCAAATGATTCCTGACCGCTAATTTTTCCCGATTGTTTGGCTCTCCAAATACAAACACTACTGGTCAAAAGTTTGGGGTCAGTAGGATTTTTCAAAGTTTTAAAATAAGCTTCTCCTGCTCACCATGGCTACATTTATTTAATCGAAAATACAGTACAAATTGTAAAATAGTGAAATGTTATTGCCCAATAAAATAACTGTTCAAAAGTAGTTTATAATTTATTTTCATAATTTATTCCAAAGATTTTAACGATGAACTTTCAGCTTCATTACTCCAGTCTTCAGAGTCACATGATCCTTCAGAAATCACTCTAATAAAAATTATTATTATTATTATTATTATTATTATTATTAATATTACACTTGAATGAATAAAAACTAAAGTGCTGTTTGGTCCTCCAAATGTCTGTGAATCTACAATTCATCATCTTGGTTTATTTAAACCTAAGGTCCACAATCACGCAAAGAGTCTTGAAGTTATTTTTGACACTTAATTAAAGTTTGACAAGCAAATAAATTAGGTCGTCAAAAGTTGTCTCTATCAATTAAGGAACATTGCTAAACTGAAGCTTTTTTGTATTTTAAGTAGTTGGAAACCATTTTTTTATTATGTCCAGATTGGACTATTGCAACTTTTATATTCAGGAGTTTCGCATGCAGCTGGTTCAAAATGCAGCCGCTAGGCTTTCAACGGAGACAAACAAAAATTTCTAGTATCTCACCAGTTTTATCGTCCCTTCACTGGCTCCCAGTTTAATTTAGATTTCAATACAAGTTATGGTTATTTGTTTTTAAAGGTTTGAATGGTCTGGCAACTTCTTACATTTGTGAGCTTCTTTACTGGCACACTACATTGAGGCCAATTATGGCCTGTTTTCAATGAGTGGTACAGTACGGTACGGGTCACCTTTATCAGGCTTGCGTTTCCACTGCCAAAAGGGTACCAATGGTAGGGAATTGGTGGGCTGGTGTACTACAGAAAGTTTGAGTTGATGTCATTCTCGCTCGAGAAAATGTCAAAGTAAAGCTGTACGGATCGTTCACATATATTATAAGAAGCACTTCTTACAAAACAGATGCTTTATACACATAAATACCTGTGTATAAATGTTCATTACTAACCTTTCTATGAACAGGATTTGATTATAACTGCAGATCAATGATAGGGCGAAATAGCCTACTGTAATGTCTACAATTATATAAAATAAATAATAAATGCAACATATATGAACACATACAGACCTTTACAGTCTCCGATATGTTACCAATTACAGAAAGACTACACAGCATACATTTAGTCCTTATTTGAAAAACAACACTCAACATATAGCCCACAGTCAGTGCATACCTCTCATCTGTATCCTTAATCTTAGCCAGCACATGTAGCCTCTGTTAGAGAGTAATTCCGTCATTCCCAGTTCATAATAGTCCAAAAGGTGATTATAATAGTTAAACATGTCAGTTTGTTCATGTTTTAGGTTGCTGAAATAATCATTTGCTCCTTTTTTTCTGGCTTCTTCTTTGTTTTTTGCGCTTCACTCTCGTGTTTGTCCGTTTCTAAAAGGACCGGATGTCAGAAGCACTTCAATTATCAAGCGCACATTGTAATCATCAGCTCAAGAAGTTCGTTATTACAAATATAGACGCGCGGCGAGCACAAGCAAGAAAGCGAAACCGCTCATGCTTTAAACAGCCTTGTAAATAACTACGGGGCACAGGGTAGATTCTGCTCTTCTTGGCTTTGTGGCTGTTCATCAAGACGAGGACAAGGTTTGTTTAAGCTCAGGTTGACCATGGATCATTATTATATGTGTATATTATTACGGCGTAATGTCTCGGCATTCTCCTGTTAGTGCACTAGCTAGTGATGTATCGCTGTAAACCAATAGCATTCAGCTGTGTGTCTAGCTCCGCCTTTTGGTACCCTTTTGTTGTGCTAGGTACCCTTCCGAAAGGGTACCCAAAAAGTGGTAAGAAAAGTACTTCCGAGAGAATCACGTGCTTATGATTGACCACGGCTGGTCCCGCATCAGCTCCACATAATGTGCCAATCAGATGACTCACTTTAAATAACCAGAGTTTTCCACTTTAGTCATCTTCATCTTCCCCAAGAATCCTCCATTCCACCCCTACTCCTCCCCTTCTTCTGATAGAGCGGCACGGCAGCCCAGTGGTTAGCACTGTCGCCTCACAGCAAGAACACCACCGGTTCGACCCCTCAACGGGCCAGATGGAGTTTTTGTGCGGAGTTTGCCTGTTTTCCCTGTGATCGCGTGGGTTTTCCCCGGGTTCCCTGGTTTCCTTCCTACATCCAAAGACATATATCATAAGTAAATTGACTACTCCAACGTAACATCTTAAGACAAACTCTTAGCCAGCTATACCTCAGCGATTCCTAACATGTTCACAAGCAGGGGAGTTCTCGAGACCTACCCGAGCTCAAACTCCCTTCTTGCCCTTCAAATAGGAGGGAGCCCCGGGCTCGAGGATATTCTGAGCTCAGGGCTCTCTCCTGGGACAGCATGCCAGACACGCTTTATTATCAATCATCAGCTAAAGCCTAGTTCACACTACAGGATTTTAAGCATCGGCAGATCGCTGTGCCATTCACACTACATGACTTGATTTTGTGTCTTTTAATCACTGTGGTGTTCACACTACGTGACACTACGTAAATGATCCACAAGAGGGGGGTCGCACACTACATGATCTGACAACAACTTGTTTGCCAACAGTTCAGTCAAGCTACCAAACCTTAGCCAATGAAATTTTGAGGGAGGAGTCATCAGAAAAAGCTGAACACTATTG
This sequence comes from Danio kyathit, assembly GCA_903798195.1. Taxonomy (NCBI): domain Eukaryota; kingdom Metazoa; phylum Chordata; class Actinopteri; order Cypriniformes; family Danionidae; genus Danio; species Danio kyathit. Next base: position 36,514,211 of record LR812543.1, read on the forward strand.
GCTGCTTGTGTGCTGATTACATCACTGACAGCGTTTCAAGCTTTCAAGGGAGCATTTAAAAACATCATTAGTCAGCTGATGCATTAGTGGATCAGTCACTCATCTGCAAAGTTCAAGTGGAAAGATGCACAGTGTTTTTCATTTTTGTAATTTTATAACTCTTTGAAATAAAACTAACATATCTATAACACCCTGACGTTTCCTAAATATCTGTGTATTTCTTTCTAACATTGTTATCTTTTTAAATTACAAAACAGTAAAGAACTGAGCACATCTACCTTTAATTACCATATTGGTCAAAACGACTGCATGCATATCTGCTACTTTTCGCTGTGACTTTATATATGCATCTATTTCTTTACCTCGCAACTTCCTGCTAAAATAAACAAAACTTTCTGATAGCTATATATATCTGATAGATATATATTTCAAAACAGCATATTCTGTGCCGCGAAATAGCTCTTGCTTGAAAGTGAAAATGAAAGCGAGGCTCAGACCTTTGCATGTTCTAGAATCTTAACTACATATTTATAGGCTGTATTACCAAAAAAGATAATATATTTAGGGGAATGGTGTCATAAAAATCTGATGACAGACATTCAAAGCTTAATTGTAATATCTCAATAGAAGTTTTGAATGTAAATATGATGCGAGAAAGTTCAGAATGACCATTATGGTAATTTTAATAGTTACAGAACTCTAGTTCCACTGTTAATATAGCCTACTCTCATGTCCGTGTTAGCACACAATGAAGCGAGTGCATGGATGCCCATTCTGGCCAATCACAGACGCTTCTGTTCAGCTCCTGAACACACTGCCATTCAGCTCATGCTGATATGCTCTCTCATTGGCTGCAGCTCGTCGCTACATCTGACCACACGTGGGGTCGAGTCGGCCGACTGCTCTGGAATATTCAGCATGCTAAATATTGGATTTCCGTCTGCGAGGTGTCGGCGATGCTTCAGCGAGCCTCTTTGACAGGTTGTTCTGTCGGCGAGCTCGTTAACTTTCAAAATTCGGGCTCAAATCAGGCGTAAAATCCTGTAGTGTGAACTAGGCATAAGTGTGAACACTTTAAATCATGTAGCATCAGGTCATGTCCACACGTACAAGGGTATTTTTATAAACCGAGTTTTCCCCACTTTTGATTTTTTTAAAAAATGAAAATGCCAAAATGCGCTGTGATGTATGTTAAGGGCACGCTGAGCCAACAGGTGGCAATAATGACACTTTTAATGCTGGGTTGACACCAAATTAAGTATTTTCATGAGTAAACTGCAAAAAAGTCAATTGCTGCGTCCTAATTCGCATACTTATACTACAACCTAAAAGTATGTACTTTTTTGGTGGACGAAAAATATATACGTTTGAGTGAGTAACAGAAAAGTATGCAAGCATTGGGAAATACTACTTCCTCGTTACACAGATCGTTGTGTTGCTTAGTTAAAGCCCTGTCAATCATCCACCTTTCTGTCGTATTTAATTTCCTACTTTGTTGGAGAAGCAGCAGCAGGATAATCTCCTATTCACGATTCTTTCATGCAGAGAAATCTCCTCAGGTCTTTGGATAATTCTGCATTCAGACGGTAATGTCCAAACACGTCTTTATATAAGTTCAGTATTGTTGTTGCAGATGAAATATAACAAAGACAGCGGTATTTAAATATTCTCCAGTGGGCTAGATATTAATTAACAGTCATACAAACATCTGCCTCTCTGCTTGACGGTTGGTCTCGCTCGTCCATCATGTTTGTAGTTTGTTTACACTTTTCACCCGCGTTTTGTAGTTCTAATCGAATTCACATCCAACGCGCAATGTACTGTGGGCAATATCAGCGGTTAGAGTATGGACGCTTCTACACTTAAAATTTTGACCGGAAATAGTAAACCATTTGGGAGTTTTTGGCATACTCTTTTCAACATACTACGATTTAGGACATACTGATTCTACTTTCACATACTATTTAGGACGGATAGTATGCAGATTGGGATGCAGCAAATGCAAACATGAGAACAGAGGTGGATTACAGTCACAAACATCCAGAATTTGCCTCATTCACATCTTCTGCCGTGTTGACCAATCAGAAAGGAGAAAACATTGTCAAAAATGACAATGACGCAAAACTCCGATTGTAGTGTCCACTTGACCACACTGTACCCGGAGTTTTGAAAAATCTTCACCTTGGCTGGAGTTTTCAGAAAGTTTCAGTTTCAGTCACTGGACAAACATCGAAACCGCGTAGATAAAAGTGTGGTTTTGAAAATACCTGTGTTCACGTGGACAGGGCCTAAAATGCTTAACAGTAATAAGAAGCGGTTTATTACAGGAGGATGATGGACTGTGCTCAGGGTGCAGTGGAGCACAGAAGCATTAGCACTGAGATGTTGTTATGGTTGGATTATGGGATGGGTTACAGGGCCGTAGAGGGAGGGTCAGCCAAGACGGGGGGCAGGAATCCAGGCTAAATCAGGTCTGTCGCTTGGCCCCTTTACCCACGGACAGGTGAGCCACGAGGAACAATAGAGACTTTGTAAAAGAGCAGGACAGGTGCGCTGAGCACCCTCACAGAGCCTCACGGTACACAGCAGCGCTCCTGCCTCCATGTCTCTCGTTTGCTTTATCTCGTCTCGTCTCAGGCCTCATTTAACATAACTCTCTGAGATTCTCAATGCATGCAAAGAAATACCCATGAGAACGCGTTGTACTTCTAGCATAGCGACCACAGTGTGCTATTTGCAGGACAACCAGTGTTGAGATAAGTACAGTTTTTATAAAACAGACCACAGCTTGTGTTAGGGAAACATCTGAAATATGAGGTTAATGTGTCACAATATGACATAACGTAAAATTAGAGTTTGATATTATTGTGCTTTACAGGAAATTAGTTTTGGACTCCAAGCTGCAATAATACACAATAGCCACATACAACACTGATTCATTAGTATCATTCAAATGACAACTAAACATCACACTCATAATTGGTCTCCTCTCCACCAATCAGCTGGTGTGTGGTGTGCGGTCTGGCGCAATATGGCTGCGTCGCGTCATCCAGGTGGATGCTGCACACTGGTGGTGGATGAGGAGATTCCCCCCAATGTGTAAAGCGCTTTGAGTGTCTAGAAAAGCGATATACAGTATAAATGTAAGGAATTATTATTGTTGTTGTTGTTGTTGTTGTTATTATTATTATTATTATTATTATTATTATTATTAATTATTATCATTATTATGCTGTCCCAACACAAGTTTAACTTAATTGTTTTTACAAATTTAACTGGATTAAACATAAAATAATGCAGTTGTCCCCAGTAAAAACTGAAGAATTGTGTTGTGTAAATTTAGGACGCTGGACAAAAGAGTTTCTTTATTACACAGAGAATGGTCAGGCAGGCAATGGCCACAATCAAGAGCAATCAGTAACATACAGGGAAATCCAGAAGCATAGTCAGATAACAGGCAAATGGTTGATACAGGCGGCAGGCAGGATAAACAAAAAAAACAAGGTGAGGGTCAAAACACGGAAAGACTAAACACGGAAAATGCTTCATAATGTTACGGGGTATGTACCAAACAAGACTCGGCAATGTTTGTAAGTTTGTGTGCTGTTTATATGGTCCCTATAATCAGTCTTGAGTAGCTCCCAGCTGTGTGTGTGTATGCAATCAATGGAGAACCAGGACAGGTGTGTGTGTGTGGTGCCTGATGGGAGTTGTAGTTTATATGGTGGTAGAATTGTTGTCTGAGTGAAAGTGAATGATCTCCAGCGATCTATGAGGGTTAGATCGCTGGTGATCGTGACATGTTGATTCAGCTCATTTTAAATAGGTAGTTTAAACAAGCAGTTTGAGTGTAATTTATCTCATTTCTCTTCATAATTTGTGGTTATATATGAAGTGATGTGCTTGAAGCTCCTTATATGACAACAACTTTAAGGAGCTTAAATGACTTGTTACCTTAAATGTTAAGTCGCTTGCTAGTATTAGGGTAGTACTGTTTCTATTCTTTGTATTTCAGTAATGCAGTTGACATCTGTGCCATGTATATTCTTGTATACATTTCCTGTACTGTAATCACAGTGATGTAGAGGATCAGGCTATGTGAGAGGTTGTGTAATTGGTTGATTGTGACTTGTGGTGGCAATCCAGCATGCTAAATTGTTTTTGAGTTATTGCTTTTGAAAGGTATGCAGAGCAGATTCAAAATGAAGGGAAACATCTTAAATTATTGGAGAAGAACTTTGGCTTAGGTACTGAAACCAGTATGGGTTTTTTTTTCCACAGTGGCACAAGGCTGTTTGGGCAGAGACAGAGTCTGGATGGGCACTGCCCACACACTTGTATTCACAGAAAGAGTTTCATTTTTGTTTGAACATAATTATTATGGATGCTTTTCACATTTTTGGGGGTTGTAAATCCACATATTTGGGTTAAGTTACAGTATATAGTGGTGAATGGAAACTACAACAGATATAGTTCTTACATTTCCACTTGCTCCAGAAGCAAAAGAATAAAAGAAATTATGTAACTTTACAAAGGAGGAAAAATATACCGAGTTTGATTACATTGGTCAGAAGAGGGAAGGATGTCACATTCAGTCATTTTCTTAGCCATTGCTTACTCAACAGCACTTTTCTGCAGTTTAATACCAGAATAATTTGAGTAATTTAAAAAAATCCTAACAAAAATATTAAAACTTTGCTAGATTTAGATTTTTATTAACTTTGTAAACGAATAATCAGGGTCTGTGAAAAGAGCACAATTTTATTAAAAAATATTGTTGTGGTAAAACAAGTAGTTATTTCACAATAAATATGCAATTAAAGGATCTTGTTTTCTTTTTATCATAATTTTAAAGCAACAAAACATATTCAGTAAAACTATAAACAAAAACTGTATTTAAATGATTCCAGTCTTTCCACTAAATAACTAGAATGGTAGATTTAAATGATCATATTTGCAATGTAAAACAAATATACAGTTAACCACAGTACTTGCAAAACTATTAAATCATGGCATTTAAGTTCTGTTTTCTTAAACTCAATGATCTTCACTGATTGACTGATATATGATATAAAGTGGGTCTCAGAATACACAAGAAGCACTGCACTAAATTATGTTTTTCCATGCCACATCTTGTGTATCTTACTCCAGTATTTTCAATGGAGTTTCTGACACTAGTGCTTATGTGGTCTTCATCTCGTTTTACACTCGAACAACTAAACACATGCTTAAATCTATTTAACTAATCACATTACAATGCCAATGTTGTAAAAGGAACCAAACACAATTAAAAAAAGTCACATTAACCATTCACCGGAAGTTTATTGCTAGGAGAAAAACACTAGCTTTGCATATACCCTATAAGCAATCTGGAAAAATGACCTATGATGCTGTGTTCACACCAGATGTGGTACATGCGGATAAATCACGATATTCGTGTGTAAATAGACCCGCGAACATTTAGAGTTTACTCGCTTTATTCGCGTGTCAATTTCACTTCACAATAGATGTAGATTTGCATCATGGGCAGGGCTTCTGTCTGCCTGGTGACTCTAGCTTTGTTGCTAAATGGCTAACATGGATTTTATTGAGAGAATAACTGTTTTTATGTGCTTTATGAAGGCTGAAAAACAGCGTAGATTCATTTGGAGCCATGTCTGAGTTCACTAGATCCTTTCAGAGGTGCACCTAAACTCCCACAGAAACTTAACCTGGATGATGGAAACTTTCAGCGGTGCTTAGGACTGAGCTGAGCCCAGTTTGATAAACTGTTGTCTGGTGTCACCAGGAGGATTTTTCCCCAAGACACCTACAATAGGTGCTACGTCATAATCACGCCCCTACGAGACAAAGCTCATGATTGCTTAATGCGGCATGAATGATTTGCATGCTAAGCACGCCAATCCCACAAAACGCTCAACCCGTGCCACGTCATTCGCACGTATCACGCTGCAGGATGTCTGTTCGTGTCTTTGCATTGACTTAACATGTAAATCACTCACTATTGATGCTTCATCCGCGTCTGGTGTGAACGCAGCATAACACTGTATTATGCATACAGGACCAGTGGGTGGCAACATGTGCCTGTACGCATACAAGTTCTTCTACAGAGTATGTGTTTACCGAATTATTAATTAAAATAATTTGCTCAAGACAGCTGATTCACACAGAAACAAAGTAAGTGACTATCTTTACAAATGGACTATTAAATCATTGACTTAACACAAAAACACTGAGCACATTTTTTTGTGGCAGATATTTTAAATTGTTGTGTTTTGCTAGCTTGCAGTGCTTCGCTTTTTGACGTGCACCTGCTGTTGGAACAAACTCTGATGCCTGATGTAATGCGCTCCAGCACCAAGAGAGTTGACGCAATGGTTGCCTAGCAACATAAAAAGCACAGTGCACTGCACTTTTCTGAAGTTAGCAAAAGGCAGTGTAGTACGCCTCACGTTTTCAGAACTGAAAAGCAAATTGCGTGTACTCAGACCTTAATTCAGGAACAGAACTCTGTAGTATTGCTCTGAGACACTATTATTCTATTTTATAATTATTTTTGTTGGCGAAATGGACAAAACAAACAATATTGTGTTTAAAATGTAAGTAGCTCAGTATTACGTTCTTGTTTGTTTACCTGCTCTGTAAAATCACAGTTTGAACTCATCACTCTGATATTTGGTAAATGTCACTCGTGGATGTGATATTAGTAAACGATATTACTGTATGTTTTAATAACATAAAAACATTTTATTTTAAAGTACAATACAGTTTATGCTATCAATAAATCATTAACTAATACTTTCAACTCTATGAACTCCTAATTTGCTGCTTATTAATAGTTATTAAGGTAGTAGATAGGTTTGGGTATTGGGCAGAATCAGGGATGTAGAATAAAATCATGCAGTATATGCACTTTTTAAGTATAAACAAACAGCAAACATCTTAATAATAGGCTGATAATATGATATTCAATTCAATTCACCTTTATTTGTATAGTGCTTTTACAATGTAGACTGTCAAAGCAGCTTCACATAGAAGATTATAGTAAATTGAAACAGTGTAGTTCAGTTCAGTTTAGCTCAGTTTAGTGGTCTAATAATCACTACTGAGTGTCCAAACACTGAAGAGCAAATCCATCGATGCGCAGCTCTACAGATCCCGAACCATGCAAGCCAGTGGCGACAGCGGTGAGGAAAAACTTCACCAATTGGCGAAAGTGAAGAATTTAAAAAACCTCGAGAGAAACCAGACTCAGTTGGGCACGACTTTTTCTCCTATGGCCAAACGTCTTGTGCAAAGCTGCAGTCTAGGTGCCGGAGGCTGGAGAATGCTGGATCTCAGTGAAGACTCGTCTGTCCCTGGAGCGTCACAGGAATCAGTCTCATGCTCTCCACTCTTCCATGACCACCACAGCAGCTGCTCGGGATACGGCCTGGTCCATGATTATGAAAACCTTGGGATCCTCTCGTCGCTGGTCTTGGATTGCATCAGTGGCACTGCATAGTCTGAGGGCCTCGGGATGAGTAATCCCAGGAGGAAATAGAGAATAAAGAGAATAATTAGCGTAGCTGCTGTATATAGTGTATATAAACGAGATGCAAAAACCTGCGTGGGGCACACTCATGCGTCATACCACTAAGTGAGGCACTGAGTGTATGCTTGGCTAAAAAGATAGGTCTTTAATCTAGTTTTGAATTGCGAGAGTGTGTCTGAGCCTCGGACATTATCAGGAAGGCTATTCCAAAGTTTAGGAGCCATAAATGAGAAGGCTCGACCTCCTTTACTCGACTTTGGATTGGATTGTGGCGGGTTGGATTGTAGCGAGACAGAAGGTTAGTTAGATAAACAGGAGCTAGATTATTTAAAGCTTTATAGGTAAGAAGCAATATTTTATATTCAATACGAAACTTAACAGGCAGCCAGTGTAAGGAGGATAAAATTGGGGTGATGTGATCATATTTTCTAGACATGGTTAGCCACCAGTTCATAGTGAGAATTGGTACTTAAGCTAAAGTGTTACCAAAAAAAATTAATTTGTACAGGGATATTTTTCTGCTTTCATGGCTTGAATTATATAGTCATTCTTACTGCATTCTAATAGACTCGATAATTGAGCAGGTTTTATGTCTGGAAATGTATTGGTCTTCTAAATTAAAATGTTAATTGTGTCATGTTTTATTGGTGTTTTCTTGCAAAAGCCAATGGAAAAGTCATTTATTTATTCATTTATTTATTTTTGTTGTTGAATGCTAACGTCTGGACCAGTCTACAACAAAAAAAACATCATGCAATACTTTGTATTTGTGTTTAAAAGGATCTGAAGACTTCAGCCTATAGGATGAGTTCTAGAGAAGATCAAATGATGCATATCAAACAGGAAGCCGTGTTGATAAATCTTTCAGCAGGTAGCGGTGGCCGGCGGTGACCCGAGTTATGGTACCATTTGACTCACTTCCCTTCCTAGCTGTACTGGAGCACAGCCAGCTGTACATGTTATATAGGCTGGAGAAACGCCAACTTCCCCCTGCTGCCAGTCACCTCACACACTGGCATCTGGCCATACAGATAAAGACCCGGTTAAACCTTCACACCTACACCACCTTGGACTTTTCTCAGGCTTTCCCGTAGAACTGAAACTGCCGGTAAATTTGACACCTCCTGAGCTTGGGATGAAATTAAGATGTAAATATTTATAGTGGCCGTGCTATATAATTAGCTTCATTTAAACAGCCCACCAGCATGACCCTTTCAAAAGGAAATAGGACTGGAAGCTGTTCAGAAGCAAAACAATCCCATGATTGTCTTCACAGACGGTGAACTATGAACTGTTTACATAAATTATACACTAAAGAAAGGAGGGGGAAAAAAGTGAAGGGACAATAGTAAAAACATTGTGAAATTTCATCTCACTCCTTCCGTGGAAATCTGTAGATGCTGGAGTGGTTCCCAAACCACAGCGAGTTGTGATTCCTATTCCCCGAGTCCCTATAGGAGTTTTCTTTTTCCAGAGAATAGGTTGTAAGGATGACCACTACCGTACGGGCGGCTCTCCAGAAAATCCTATTCCCCGGTTTGTTGTGCACACCTGCTGTTCTCTTCATTCTGTCATACTGCAGAATATTACTGTATTATGGCTTCTGGCGTGTATGGTATTTGTTATCTAGTCTCTCGACTTCTGGATTCAGTAAGTGTTTACTATCCTCGTTCAACATTGAGACCATTAGGGACTGGTTTCATCATAATGTTGTTATGCAATAATTATGCAAGCCATTTTCTAATGCATTTGGAATGAAAATGTAAGTGGTGCCTGAATGAAAAAGGTTCATATATACAGTATGAAGTGTTGGGTAAGTTACTTCAGTGGCGCAGTGGGTTTCCCCCACAGTCCAAAGACATGTGGTATAGGCAAATTGAACAAGCTAAATTGGCTGTAGTGTATACTGTAAGTTTGAATGCAGGAGTGAATGGGTGTTTCCCAGTACTGTGTTGTGGCTGAAAGGGCATCCACTGAGTAAAACGGATAGGTTGGCGGTTGATTCTGCTGTGGTGATCCTGGATGAATAAAAGGACTAAGCCGAAAAGAAAATGAATGAATGAATTGACTCAACACTATTTACAATACCTATAAATCTAAACATAGACAGCATAACTCTTTTTAATTCTTTACATTTCAGCCAAATGGGTCTTTTTAGCTCTGTTAAAAATGTAACACTTAAATAATAAACATTATATGCATCAATACAAAGCAATCAAAGCAATGACACCATATTTTATAAATACCATACATTGATTTAATATGTTTATTTCACTTTCTTTAGCTTAAAAATTGAATTGTACTGCAAAATATATTTGTATTTTGTTACTCTGCTTTATACATTGATTTATACAGAACTGTTGAATTTATGACCAATAAGGCAAGTACATCAGAAGTAAATCCTTTTAATGTAAAAGGGATTAGAAGTAATCCCTTACATTACTTTTTTCTGTGAAAGGTAATCTAATTACAGTAACTAAATCAACCCAGGTTCAATATGAAAATGTAGCCCTATATACATTCAACCCAGTCTCATTCTGATTACGTACCCCTATATAAATTTTTGGAGAGCACCAAATATGTCCCAGCAGCTTCTTTTCTTGCAGTTTTTTGTTTTCGTGAATCCACCAGAGGCTGCTGTGTATCTCCAAGTTTCTCTCACAGTTATCATTCGTGCCTGCTGTTCTCACTTAAATCCACCAGAGGCCGTTCTTGACTAACTGACTGACTGATTGCCCAACCGCATGATCCCCATGATATTTTAAAAAGCACCGATTGACCCGCTCAACCACTTCCCTAAACCCAACCGCAGTGTTTTGAAAAGCAATCCAGAAAAAAACTCCTGATTTTTACCATGTTTTCAGATTTTACCACATTCTCACCGTGTTATTTACTTGTTTATTTAATTTTTTGGCTTCTGTCTTACCTGCTTTCTGGAACCGTTCTTCACCAGACTCGAACCCCATCGTCGCGCTCAACTCCACTCTGCATCTCGAGTCCACTAATATACAGGTCAATCTACCAGACAAACTAGTAACAGCGAAAGCTGTCCACATGCAGGTAAGCGGTCAGCTTGTAAGCGAGAAAAGGAACGGCATCATACCACCCCGTAGTGTTCGTTTTAAAGATGAAATGCAGCCGTACATATAGGGCTACGTTTTCAGAATGAGTCTTTGTTGTATACATTTCTGGAGAGCGCCAAATGCGTCCCAGTAGCTATGTTTTTTTGGGGGTTTTTTTTGCAGTTTTTGTTTTTCGCGAATCCACCAGAGGCCGCTGTGCATGCTTTTTGAGATCTCAAATTTCTCTCGCGAGTGCCATTTGCACCTGCTGTTCTCGTGTAAACCCACCAGAGGCCGCTGTCCACGGACTTACTGACCGACTGATTGACCGATAACCCCCCCCCCCCCCCCCTTGCCTAAACCCAACCGATAGTGCTTTAAAAAGCACCGCTTGACCAGCGCACAACCACTTCCCTAAACCCAACCAATAGTGTTTTAAAAAGCAATCCAGAAGAAGAAAAGCTCTCACGGCAGCCTGCTTTTTACCACATTTTTAGATTTTACCACATTCTCCCCCTGTTATTTACTTGTTTACTTTATTTTGTTTTACCTGATTTCTGGAACCATTCTTGGCCAGACTTGAACCCCGTCATTGTGATCAACACTAAGAGTCACCTGACAAACTGGTAACAGCAGGAAAGCCGCTCATACGAAGGTAGGTGGTCAGCTGGTAGTGCGAAAAGGAACAGCATCATACCATTTGTTTTAAAGACGAAATGCAGCCATACGTAATTCTGGCTACATAATTTGCGATCTCCAGAAATGTATACAAGGGTACATTTTTCAAAATGAGCCTATGCTGAGCTAAATACTTAATCAATACTAATTCATTACTAACTAATTACACCCAAGACTATTTATAACAAATTTCTGAATTTGGCATAACTAAAAGGACTATATTCACTTTTAAATATCTAATGTATGTTTAAGCAACCCAACACAACTACTTGTCACAAACGAATACATGTTTTTGATTTGCAGGAGATTTTTGGGTTTTAGTATTTCATCCTTAGTCTTTTGCATTAGATCCAGTTAATCCTGGATCACTTCATGAGCAAACTGTTTTTTGTCCTTGTCAAAGATTGTTATTAGATGTGAAACAGTTTCTGTGCACATATTCGGATAATATTTTTGGCCTCTTTTTAGACATTTTGGCAGCCAAAATTAAATTGCATATTCAGCCGTTCGATCAGTTTAGAGGTGAGTTTAAAGATTTTTTTTTTTAGTTTTTGGACAACTAGTTGACAATCCTGACCCATTCCTTAATGCAAACCATGGCCTGTTATTTAAACTTTCAGCAATGATTTCAATACGTTCCTATCATAGTGGCAGGTTTCTGGAACTGAATGACCAGAGGTGGGCTTCCCATAATCAACTTGTGACTCACTTTTACTGAGCTCAAACGATTGGCCCATAAGTCTCTTTTTGCCGGGAAGAGAGTGGTACATTAACCCCAAACACAGTGGCCTCCAAACCCTCCATCACGGGGAGTATCAAATCTGAACAGCATTTGCGGTAAGACATGCCTGGAAGAGCCCATGTGTAAGAGCATCGCATCGCACTGACTGGAGCTTCCCCATCACACAATGGCACAACAGAAGAAAGGCAAACCAGAGTGTGCAAGACTCAGGCCCAACACAAACACATCTGTGGCCGAGGATCGCACCACACACCATGCACGTTAAGTGCTGGACGTCCTGTTGGCGAAAGTGCCCACTCAATTTCTGTGCGGTCGAAGTAAAAATGGCACAGTTTGTCCCTCTTGGACTTTTAAAGATGGGTCTGCATGCTCCCCTTGATTGCCACTCAGCTGGAGTTCGTTTTCCGCAGACAAATGTGAAACGCTTTCTCCAATCCTATTTCCCCAGAACATTGGCGCTGGATTTGGAAAGCCGCCATTAGAAAGATTGAAAACACAGTAATGCTGTCGAAATTTGCGTTGCTTTCATCACAAGCGCACAGAGATCGGGTTCATCTGTTTCATAAAAACCACATATTATTGTGAGCTACATGTTTCCATGTATTATCTAACAACACGCCAGCACTTTTCCTGTGTTGGGTGCAAGTAGCGGCTTCGGGTTACCACGCGCTCTGTATTGGTCATTTGTAATAGTGTTTAGATTTACTTCAGTGTAAATCTCTCACAGGTTCTCAAATGATCGTTCCATCTGGAGAAACCATCAGCTCTCCCCGTGCCGTTAAATTTCAGTGTGGGGTGCTGCGTGTTCCCTGCTTTCTACCTCCAGTCACGTAGAAGGGCAATGGAAATCTTTATAATCCATGACACAAACTGCAAAGACTTCACTCTTCTCCTGCTGAAAAAAAAAATGGCTCCAGAAGAAAGGTTTAAGGTGGATTCTCAGGAAACTCTTCCAAAGGCAATCAGCAGACCTTGACAAATCATGAAAGACATGGGAAGTCATAGGACTTTATGTTCCAGAACTACTGCTGCTGGAAAGCTCTATATATGAATGTCTCGGTGCTCTTCACATAGCATTTAGAATTATAGCTTTTCCAATTCCTGACCTTTGTGTCTTTCCAAAAGTTACTTTTTTTCATAAATCATCCTCTGTTTAATTTCCAAATTTTGGGGAAAATTGAACATGAGTAAGTAGTAAGAAATGTAGATTTATGTAGTGCATTTATTGTGTATTGCCATAGACCCGAAGGACTTTACAATATGTGAGTGGGTCTGTCCTCACCAGCACCAGTGTGTGGCTCTACCTTGATGATGCAACATTAGCATCACACACAAATTGCAGGTGGAGATGAGAGACAGTGATAGGGAAAATTAAGTAGATTGGAATAATTTGGGAAGCCATCATTAAATTTGGCCAGGACACCAGGGTTACACCCCTACTCTTAATGAGAAGTGCCATGGGATTTTTAAAGACCACAGAAAGTCAAGACCTTGGTTTAACATCTTATTCAAAAGATGAATAATTTGAATGACTTAAACACAAGGGATGTATAAGAATTCTATATAGTTTGAATGTACAACTTTGTCATCAGTCATGTCAGCATCAGTCTCAAGCATTCACAAATGCTTTTCTGTGACCTTATGGTATCCTAAAATGCCCAACATGCATATCAGGGGTGTGATCCTACACTGGTCTTAATGTTTGGTTTGATTACTATTATCTTATCATTGATTCAGTTCAATTTGATATCACAACGCATCAACAAGGCACTGCATCCTCAATTTTCAGTTTTACATCCTGTACACAAAATTGTGAACTGAACCTTTTATTTTACCTGCTCAAAGAAAACACTTCTTGAATGTATCAAACATCAAATAAGGGATAAGGGCATGCTCAGCAACTGTACCTTTTTTGTCACTAGATTAATCTACCAGCAAACCAAAATAAACTGTGATATGTGTTCAGATGTGTGAGTATTTTCACCTGGGAATGATATTACCTCAGGCCACCTATCATCAGTAAGTAAAGGTTAAGTGGCGATCGGTAAGTGAAGAGCAATTGGTGGGTGTCGATCCATAAGTGAAGAACGGTGGGGTTAGTGGGAGGATGTGTTGTGATCGGTAAGTGAAGAGAGGGGCAGGGGCGAGGGTGGTGGTGGTGATTGAATCGGTAAGTGGAGGGTGGGGAAAAGATTCACAATTTAATGTCCAGGTGAAATGTCCCGATGCTCCCTAAGGCCAGTCCACTCCTGCTTGTCATACTACTTGCACACATGCCGCTTCTTCCTCGCCAAAGTATGTTACCCATGCACACATCTCACCTCTCTCACCATAGTATGCTACTTGTGCATATATGCTACGATGCAATAATATGCTACCATGATACCTCATATAGTACATCAGTACACACACTGATTATGATCTGTTACTAAACCAATACGGAATCATCTGCATCATGATGCAATTTTTTGCACCCCTATAGTATATCTGTAACGGAGGGATGCTGGGCAACGAAGTTGAGGATCCATGTGCAGTTTATTAAACAGAGAATGGTCAGGCTGGCAATGGTCAAACAGGTACAAACAGTATCATACGGGTAATCCAGAAGCGTAGTCAAAGCCACAGGCGAAGAGGTTGATACAAGTGGCAAACAGCATACACACGAAAACAAGGATAGGATCAAACATGGAAGGACTAGACAGAAATGCGCTTTGTAAAGGTACAGACTAACAAGACTCAGTCAATAAGGGTGCACTCACTCTAAACCAATCTGAACCGTGCCGTCACCTTTCCCAGTTAGTTTGACAAGTGTGAGTGCTCCGAATCAGGTCCAGGTGCAGTTCAGTTGGCCAGAGCATGGTTCGGTTGGGCTTTGGTGCAGTACGCTTGTAGTGTGAATGCAGAGCGTGCCTGAGCCCGAAACTAAAGACGCAACATCACTTTTGATATATGTTTGATATGGATTTATTAATCATTCTTACTTTTCAAGGAACGTGAATTGTCGTAGTTTATTAAAGACGCAAATCCTTCGCTGAAAGACAGCTGCACCTTCAGCAAAACTCCTAATACGTGCACAATGACTTTTACGGTAATTTATGAGCGTCAAAAGTTGTGGATCTGTTCGACAAAATATTTGACTGCGTGTCACTTCATCCCAAATGACTAAAATGATAGTACTAAAGCAATCACCACTGGGCTGTACAATGGCACTTCTCCTTTTGTTAAACTGAACAGTCGCATCATCGATGATGTAAGCGTGCTCAAGTTCAGAAAGCAAAAGGCGGTGTGAGTGCAGGCCGTCTGGGAGAGGGAAGGGGAGACAATCACACTTTGGCACGGTTCAAGGCAACTGTACCTAGTGCGAGTACACCCTAAAGGCCGTCACACACCAGATGCGCCGCTCAGCGCCACGACACGGCGCGCATATGACAGTTGAAAGTACCGCACACCAGACGCGCACATTTGCAGGCTATTTAAAACTAAACTAATCAGATGGCGCTCTGTGGCGCGAGAGAAATATGAACAGTGTCCTGAGTCGTGGCTGGGCGGCGCGGACAGCCGCCGACTTGCGGCGCCGGTGTGTGTACTCTGATTGAAATCTATTTTTAGAATTCTGAAATGCGTGGCGCTGCGCGGCGCGTCGCCGAGTGCCGCTTCTGGTGTGCAACCTGCTTAAGTGTGTGAGTGCGCCGTGTTTATAGTCCTGGTAATCGGTAAGAATGATCTTCACCTGTGTGTGCATATGCGAGTTGAATGGCACAAAGCATACTGGTAGTTGTAGTTCATGTGGTGGCAGATGTGTAGTTCTTTAGTGATCTGCATAGGTTAGATCGCCGGTGACCGTGACGATATCATATACACTTTAGAATCTTTTTGTAAGAAGCAGGTCATCCAGATACTTGTTGCATACAGTTTTTTGAGTCATGTGAATTCTGACCTATTAATCTTGTGATATATGGTTCAGATATAATTTGGTAAGTTTATAATAAGGTTTGATGTTATTGACATGTTGTTGTAATAGTTTTGGATGTATAATTTGATTAAAGAGTAAACTGGCAATGGAATTTCTGAATAATAATTACAATTTTGGATAGCTTGTACTTTTAAAAGGATTAAGCATTGATGCTGTTCCCTTCATGAAGTATATTGTGTCCCCTTTCCAATGGCATAGTTCCAGAGGCAGTGCCCAGTCTGGCCACATTCCGGATGTTTCCACCAAAGTTAAGGTTGGAATATTGGACACTTAAACTAGCTGGTGTTGAACCAGGAACCTCTAACGTCAGTAGTCGGGAGGTGGTATAATTTCCTCGCCATGAAGGTTTCAGCAAGTCATGGGTAACAGAGGGGAGTTGATGGAGGGGTCATAAATCTGAGCTGGAGACTGAAAGGTTGTAGGTTCAAACTGATAAAATGTTTCATTGATTACTTACTGTATAATCCAGATTTAATTTGAACAAAACATTTAAGTACAATCAAAAACAGTGAGAAAATCCCAAGAGGTCAAGCAGTGAATTTTCCATGTAATTAATAGCAGTATAAAGTAAGTGTTAAGGCTTGTATTATGGGACAGTACGTCATTGGCTCCTTTGAATACTTTTATGTCTTAGGTCATACTGCCGGTTTTCTAATTTCCAGACTCTGAAGTGTACTTTGTGTCATTGACCAAAAGTTATTCAAGTCCTCCATTAGCACACAGTGGCACAAAAACTGCTTTGGAAAACCATGCTTTAGAATACAAATGTGCTGAACACATTTAAATGTGATCAGTACAGTTTTGTTGAATATTGGGCCTTTAGGGTTGCAGACAGTTTTTCATAGAAATGTGAATATATGCCTCTAAGAGAAGTTCCCTGACACTATCTAAAGTTTAATGCTCCTGGGATATTCTTATACTGTACCTCACTTATCCTCTGTAAAGTTGCTGAAAGTGCACATTTAGAGGCCTACTGCAATGATGCTTTGACACTCTAAAGACTTTACCCAGTAAACTAGAAGGCTGAAACTTCATTTCAGCATGACTTTCTGACGCCCTCTGAGTTTTATTAGGTAATGGTGAAAATCATTTGGAATAGTACCTATATCTGTGATTTCACTGAATGGACTCCATTGTGTGCATAATATAGGAAAATGTTGACCAGTGAGTAAGTCTTTAGTCATTAGCACAAAAGCTTGGTTTCTTTTTCTGTGTGCTAAAGACATTTCCAGTTAATGTGATCAGTATACAGTATCTACCATTTAAGGGTGGTCATGCAAGCTTTTCCATGCTGAAATTGTCAGGAAAGCAGGGGTCATAAAAACACAATTTTGGGTGAGTTTTGGACAAACGCCAGGGTGTTGCATTTTAGCGATTCATTTATATTGTGATAAATAATTTATCAACTCACCCAACACTTTATTAGGTACACCCGTCTAACTGCTCGTTAATGCAAATTTCTAATCGGCCAATCACATGGCAGCAGCTCAATGCATTTAGGCATGTAGACATGGTCAAGACGATCTTCTGCAGTTCAAACAGAGCATCAGAATGGGGAAGAAAGGTGATTTAAGTGACTTAGAACATGGCATGGTTGTTGGTGCCAGACTGGCTGGTCTGAGTATTTCAGAAACTGCTGATCTACTGGGATTTTCACGCACAACCATCTCTAGGGTTTACAGAGAATGGTCAGAAAAAGAGAAAATATCCAGTGAGCGGCAGTTCTGTGGGTGCAAATCCCTTGTTGATGCCAGAAGTCAGATGAGAATGGCCAGACTAGAATGGCAACAGTAACTCAACCACTTGTTACAACCGAGGTATGCAGAAGAGCATCACTGGCTGCACAACACTTCGCACCTTGAGGCAGATGGGCTACAGCAGCAGAAGACCACATCGGGTGCCACTCCTGTCAGCTAAGAACAGGAAACTGAGGCTACAGTTCAGAGGCTCACCAAAATTGGACAATAGAAGATTGGAAAAACTTTGCCTGGTCTGATTAGTCTCGATTTCTGCTGTGACATTCGCATGGTAGGGTCAGAATTTGGCGTCAACAACATGAACGCATGGATCCATCCTGCCTTGTATCAACATTTCAGGCTGGTGGTGGTGGGTGTAGTGGTGTGGGGGATATTTTCTTGGCACACTTTGGTCCCATTAGTACCACTGAGCATCGTATCAGTGCCACAGCCTACCTGATTATTGTTACTTACCATATCCATCCCTTTATGACCAGCGTGTACCCATCTACTGATGGCTACTTCCAGCAGGATAACGCACCATGTCATAAAACGAATCATCTTAGACTGGTTTCTTGAACATGACAATGAGTTCACTGTACTCAAATGGTCTCCACAGTGACCAGATATCAATCAAGTAGAGCACCTTTGGGATGTGGTGGAACGGGAGATACGCATCATGGATGTGCAGCTGACAAATCTGCAGCAACTGCGTGATGCTATCATGTCCATATGGGCCAAAATCCCATATCCAAATCCCCTGCAAAATTTTGCAGTACCTTCTTGAATCTATGCCACATTTAACAGTGGCTGTAGAAACTGGAGTAAGGAACAGAAGAGGCAAGAAAGAGGAGCATGAAAAAAAATCTTGGTCTGGTTCCCCAAACACTCTATTGAACGGTTGTTACTGACCGAGAGACACTCACTCTTGGTGACACTGGAAGCCTTCTACTGCCCTGCCCCTGATGGCTGGCAGCAGCTCCAGGCTTACAGACGTCCAACTGTGGACGTCCCATTCCTCACTCAAGTTGTTCCTTCATCATGGCAGACAACAGTAGGGCTTTGGCCCAGTGGTTGGTGATGACTTCTCTATGCCCTCACAGTGACCTTTTCATACTGCAGCAGATACTGTTGATTCCATCCCTCCAAAAACTATAGGATATATAACACATGTCAATCATATTGTTCCAACCCAGGCTCATTCTGATAACATACCCTTATATACATTTCTGGAGAGCACCAAATACGTCCCAGGAGCTACATTTTTTTTTTGCAGATTTTGTTTTCGCAAATCCACCAGATGCTGCCGTGTACGCTTCTTGAGATCTCAAATTTCTCTCGCAAGTGCCGTTTGTGCCTGCTGTTCTCATATAAATCCACCAGAGGCTGCTGTTGACTGACAGAACGATCAACTGGCCCACCCTCCTCCATCCCTAAATTAAGCCAATAGCATTTTAAAAACCACCGATTGACCAGCGGCCACTCACTTCCCTAAACTCAACTGCAGTGTCTTCAAAAGCAATCCAGAAAAAGAAAAGCCCTTGCAGCAAATTTTTATCACATTTTTAGATTTTACCACATCCTCACCCTGTTATTTACTTGTTTATTTTATTTTGTGGCTTCTGTTTTTGTCTAACCTGCTTTCTGGAACCATTCTCGGACTTGACCCTCGTCGTCGTGGTCAACTTGACTCTGCATCTCAAGTCCACCGACGTGGCGAGCCACTGGACAAACTGGTAACAGCAGAAAAGCCACCCATACAGAGGTAAGCAGTCAGCTGGTAAGCAAGAAAATGAACTGCTTCATACCACCCCGTATCGTTCATTTTAAAGCCGAAATGCAGCCGAAACTTGTTTCTCCAGAAAAGTATATAGGGCTACGTTTTCAGAATGAGCCTATGTTGTATAGTTCTGAATGGAGAGAAATGTAACTGTCAATAAGGTTGCTCTAGTGACCGAAGCCCTGCCTTCTAGTAAAGGAGCCAATCATCGATCTCTGTAGACTGATGATTCTCCAAGCGAGAGGGCTTTGCCCAAACATGTGTTGGACTCTCAGCAATATAATGGACTCTCAGCAAATTACTTGCCTCACAGACATGATAAATATATCTACATAAAATTGAAATGTTTTCTTTTAAACAAATCAAATTACACCTGAAAACAAAGATACAGTATATCCCATCTGACCTCGTGAATTCCAGCCTCCATGATCCAAATGCAAATCACATGACTGCAACACCTTGTAAACAAAGAGGTTGCTGTCATTTTGTGAGATTTGCTGTCATACATGCAAGTTATTTATTCGTATTGTGGTTAAATAGCTCAATTGACAGGATGATGTCATGATTGTGTTTTCTAGAAACGTCCATAAAGGAGGTTGGTGTCGTGATCTTGTTTCGTTCGAGTACGAGTGAGAATTAACATTAGCTTGAGCATCCTGAAAAACATGAGTGTTTTGTTAGATTTGGAAGGTTTGGAAACAAAATTAAAGAGACAGATGTTGTTAAATGTCATTGGTGCTTTTAAATATTAAATTTAATAATACTTTGGGCAAACAGTTTTGGAGGATTTAATGTTTCCCCATTTAAAGAGATACATAATTGTACTTTTAATTTCAAAGATGGCCAAGTGAAATGATTCCTAATATTTAAAGGGACTTCGATTCCTTCCCTTTGCAATCTTCCAACACCACCCTCAAGCCTCCACACCAGCAGACTCTACCCCAACCTGCTTGATGGCACCGCAAATTTCCCCCAGTGGCAATCTCTCTCTCTCTGGCAGCATCTCCCTCATTTCCTTCTGGATTCCAGTAGTAGGATTTGAAAACAGGAGACTATAATAAAATTAAGGAGCCAACCCCCCCCTCATGAACAATTGGCACACTAATGTGAACAAAAACAGCATCATAACATCCCAGGTTTGGTCTTCTCTCGTCCTTCACTGTCATGACTCCTACTTTTTATCCATCTGGAGCTCTTCCGTGGGACTTAAGACTGGTGTGGAAAATTTTTAGATTTATGTGTGTTGTGTTTCGTGAATAAGGAAATCATATCAGTTATACTGACATGGGCTCAGTAAATGATTCTTTTTTTAAATGATTAAAGATCTTTCAGAGGCAGAAGTTATTACATTTAGACTATGAAAAGTAAATCAAATTAGGTTTAAAATTAGCATAACTGATGAGTTGTGCACTCTAACACCTTGGACATTTATTAAGACAGTGCAAAGGATCCGTTAGGATTTTTTGGATGCCATGAGTTGCAATTTGGCCAGCAAGATACTTTCATCTCCTCTGTAACCCAGAGCATCCCTCTGAGGATGAAGTTATGCCTGCTGCTGTTTCCCACACAGAAATACCTGACCCATTCAGCATATCTGCGGCTTTTAACGCCTCATATCTCATCTGCACCTCTTGCTGCTCCCAAAAGATGATATATCATCTTGTTGGACCAGCCACAAAGTACTTCCTCTGCATCTAGCCTGTTGTTTATCCCAGTAAGAATCTGAGAGAGAAAAAAAGCAAGAAAGGAACGGGGGAAAAAATTGTTTACAGAAGCAGCTAATACTATTTTCCCTCAGATGTTTTTGTGTTGTTACATTAACAGTCCACCGTACGCCTGGGATCATAGAACCAGGGTAATGGCCAGGAACAAAGAGTGTTGCCTTAGCAACAGGGGAGCCGAGAAGGTCATCAAGGGTCAGACAGTCAGTGGAACACTTGACAGACAATAAAATAAATCAAATTGCCTCCAGAGAAGTGTCTGATTTAAAACACTTAAACCAAGCATTGAGAACGTCTGGAAAATAAAACGAAATAGTGAGAGGAGGGCAGCTGCTGCGTGTTAGTCTGTAATGAGATCGTCTCTGTGGCCCTTCTACCCCTGCGCTCCATTGCAGAATGGAAAAAGGCCTTTTAATCTTCCTGAGGAGGCCCCTGCTCTCGGCTGCTTTTCATGTGGCTGTGCGCGTGCGGGCCTGCCATATTTTCACAGTTTCAGTTTTCTTTTTCCGGCTCTTTATTTAGACTGTATTGGAATTTGACTTTTAATTAATTAGCTTGTTTGTTTTTTTTTGTTTAAAAATGAATAGCCTCTCCTTTTGTGTGCAAATCTCTCTATTTTGCGTAGATGGAGTAGGCAAGGTAAGGCAAGTTTATTTATATAGCACATTTCATACACAGTGGTATTTCAAAGTGCTTTACATAAACAGGAATAAAAGATATGTATAAGAAAATAAAAACAAATAATAAAAGTGATAAACGGATTAAAATGTGCTAAAACGGGTTTTAAAGAATGAAAAACAAAAGAAAGACATAATCTGTTGCACGTAGCACAGTGCTCATTCAGTAAAGGCACAGCTAAACAGATGTTTTAAGTCTTGATTTGAATTTGCCTAATGTTGGAGCACATCTGATCAAGGCAGATTCACCCTGCTTTGACTGAACCCTTGAAATTTCTAGTTTATTTGATCCTAAAGGTCTGAGTGATGTGTTAGGTTTGTATTTAGTGAGCATATCTGTAATGTATTGAGGTCCTAGGCCATTTAGTGACTTGTAGACAAGTAATAATACTTTAAAATCTATTCTGAATGTAACTGGGAGCCAGTGTAGAGACCTGAGGACAGGTGTGATGTGCTCTGATTTTCTGGTTCTGGTCATAATCCTGGCAGACGTGTTCTGTTCTGGATGAGCTGCAACTGTCTGACTGTCTTTTTGGGAAGGCCAGTGAGGAGTGTTACAGTAATCCACTCTGCTGGTAATAAAAGCATGAAGTCTTTACTGGAAACAAAGCCTCGAATTCATGCAATGCTTTTCGAGAGGCTAGTATGCTGATTAAGTTACTGCTTTGACATGACTATTGAAACCCAGATCTGACTCCGGAATCACACCAAGATTCTTGACCTTATTTTTTGTTGTTTGGCCCTTAGAGCCAAGGTACGTATTCACCTTGAGAACCTCATCTCTGTTCCCAAATGCAATGACTTCAGTTTTCTCTTTGTTTAACTGAAGAAGGTTTTGGCACATCCAACTGTTAGATTCATCAATGCATTGGCAGAGGGTGTATAAAGTTTGAACAAGAGAGGTGCCAGAATTGAACCTTGTGGGACTCCACGTCATGGGCGTCCACCTCGACCTATGGTCACCTATGACTTAGTAAACTCTCCCTTCAGAGGTATGATGCAGACGTATAGGACAGCCTTTTAATGGTGCACTAACAAAAAATGAAAATTGTCATAATTTACAATACTAACCCTCATGTCATTTCAAATCCAAAACATTTGTTCAATTTTGGGAACTCCAAATGAAGATTTATTTTTATTTATTTTTATTTTTTGCACATGTAAGGAAAGTTACAAACCCAATAGGTTTCAAGTTTGATCTTCTCTGAATATAACCAGCTGTACTCCATGCAAGAGCTTCTCCCTGGGTTTACTTGCTCAGGCTATACTTGTTGGTGTCTATAAAACACACGGGTCATGGCACCAATATAACTTTTCAGGTTGTACTCCCACTGCTCCTAGCAGGATTCAAACAGCATCTCCAGCATGGATGCTGAAGAACACAGGCTCTAGCTTCTATAGATATTGCATCTCTCGTGGCCAGGGGAATGAGGTTTACCTGCACAGTTTCTTCTTGTTGGTATCCATAAAACACTTAGGTCATTAGCTGGTACCCCCACTGTTCCTAGCAGGATTCAGGGGACTGAGTTTAATTGCATGGTTCCTGCTTGTTGGCATCTGTAACACTTTCACCTAGGACTAGACAATAACTCAATAGTAATATACATTGTGATGTTATTTTTAATAACTGTGATATTTTTAAGGACATATCTGATATTTCTATAAGGTATTAGGGCGAAATCGGTTTATTTATTGTAAGCTTAAATCAATCTGATTGTATTATTGCTGATTACAGATGACAGGCCAGCCGCGATCAGACATATCACGTGTTCCTCTCGAAATTAGTTTGTAAAACTTCAGTAATCATTGAAACGAACATAAAACACCTTAAATTTAAACTAGAACATATGCTGATTATTCTCAGACTGAATTACTATTTATTCATTCATTTCCGGCTTAGTAATTTTATTAATCAGGTGTGTAGTTTTTTTCTGTAATTGGTAACATATCGGAGACTGTAAGGGTCTGTATGTGTTCATATATGTTGCATTTATTTATTTATTTATTTTATATAATTGTGGACATTACAGTAGGCTATTTTGCACTCATTGATCTGCAGTTATAATCAAATCTTGTTCTTATAAAGGTTAGCAATGAACATTTATACACAAGTATTTGTGTATAAAGCATCTGTTTTGTGAGTGCTTCTCATATGATATGTAAACAACCAGTACAGCTTTACTTTGACATTCCCTTGAGCGAGAATGACGTCAACCAAAACTTTGTCATACACCATGCCCACCAACCATTGGTACCTATTTGGTAGTGGAAATGCAAGCCTGATAAAGGTGACCCATACCGATCCGTACCATAATATAGTGTACCACTCAGTGGAAATGGGCCATATGTTGTTACTAAGGAGTTTTGAGTGTGTTTTAGCATGTTGCTTACAGAAATAAAAACTAACCATATGATTTTGTTAGCTCACATTGCTAGTTTTGTGGTGAACAATTCATTTGTGCCTTTAAGAAAAAAAAATTGTTTAACCTTCTAACCTTTAATTGAAATCTGAAAATGCACTTCCTGTTTGCTTTCTGTTAATATGTCGGATATCTTAGCAAATGGGCGTGACTTTTTAATCACACCCCTCCAACTGTCAGTTTTGACGACAAACAGAAATGGTGAGCATGAGGAGTCTGTTAGGTTGTAATAACTCTCCCCAAACCTTTTCCTAGATCTTTCCGAATGAAATGCCTACTTTACTACATCCAATCAGCTCACAGTATAAAAACAAGCCACGCCCACTGTTTTGTCATTTAATGTTCCATTTCTGTAGGATCTGCGTCACAATACAAAAAAAATAACGATCGTAGCTTCTGGTTCATGGGGACTTTAAGCATGCTGAGGTTCCTTTAGTATTCCGGGTGGTTGTCAAGTCTTTATTAGGCCTGTAGAAATGGCTATTTAGTTTTCCCTTCTTGTTTCGTAGCCCACTGGGAATTTCATAAGACTTTTTTTTTTCTCAAGAAATAGCAAACCTTTATTCAACACCAAACCACATGATCTAAGAATCATTCATGAGACAAACAAGTCATTATAGTTAATACTTTAGGGGTTGGGGTTTAGGAAAATTGAAATGTGGTTTGTTTTACTTTTGGTTTGGTTAAAGGTTCAGGTAATGTATAAATATAAAGCAGTGGAAATTGCTTTCTGCTTATCATTATAATTCGTTCCCAGTAGCTGGCATTTAAGATTCAGACTGTGGAGGTCAGAGTTTATGCCTGGTATTTCCGATCACAATGAAAATTCTACAGAATTGAGGGAAAGAGAGCGAATGCTCCACATTATTACCTGGTAAAGAAAACACAGGGAGGAACCGCACAGCGAATGGCCGTGCTAATAGTGACGTGAAGACAAAACAGGAAAGTCTCTGACAACATTTTATTAGTAAGAATTATAAACTTGACGGCACGTTTGCTCTGAGGCCACGTTACTGAGTTTAAAACTTGAGCTTCCTGAGTTCCTCCTCTCTGCAGGGATATTATATGATTCTGTAAAAGTAACTCAATAAGGGAAGGCTTAACCCTTGCATTGGTGTAATATTTTGTGCTACTGTGCATGTCAGATGGTATTAAAGTGATGATTGTATTGCCAAATATGGTTGGAAATGATGTCTAAATGATGGTTGGAAATAATATCTAATTACACATCAGCTTTTCACTGGCCCTATTATGCTTTTACGGATATTACCTGTTATGTAGTGTGTAATGCGAAGCTTCAAAGATCTAAGTTATTGTCCATCAAAAGCAGCATTTCCAATCCCTGTGTTTGGAATCCACATTTTTTTTTCGTTAAAGTTTGAGTGTTGCTGTGAGGATCATCGTGGACATACAATCAGACAGTCCTTTGTGCCTTCATACAATGAACTGTGTATATAATATAAGGATATTGTATAGTTCTAAATTGTTTGTGTATCAGGGAGCAAACCCATGCACCGCATTCACTATTTTACCATGGCTATAAACATCTCCTATAGCAGTCGTCCCTAACCAAATGGCGTGTATCAATTGGTACCGGGCTCAATTGGTAAGTTTTTTTGCGAAGGGCAAAAGGTCCAATGAAGGACCCCTATGCAGCACCATTGATACTATCCAAGACCTTTAAAGAGATGATTCCAAGGTATCGATAATCCTGGACCAGGCCGTATCCTGAGCTGATGCTGTGATCGTCATGGACGAATGAAGTGCATATGACTGATTCCTGAAGACCACTGTGACAACGAGTGCCTGCATTGATTCTGTGGGCCAGCCTGACCTCCCGCCAGTGCCCTAATCAGCCCTGCTGCTAGCTGCTCGATGGACGTCCAGCTTCTCCAGCCTACAGCGCCTAGACTGCAGCTCCACACAGGAAGTTTGGCCTGAAAAATAATGGTCATGCCCAACAGAGCCTAGTTTCTCTCAAGGTTTTTTTCCCCTTCACTTTGTCAATTGGTGAGGTTTTTTTTTTTCTCGCCACTGTCACCACTGGCTTGCTTGGATCGGGACTTGTGGAGCTGCGCTTTGGTGGATTTGCTCTACAGTGTTTGAACTTTCAGCAGTGAAATTTAAACCACAGTGAACTAAACTAAACTTCAACTCTGAAATCTGGACTTTACTAGAACTATGTTAAGCTGCTTTGACACAATCTACATTGTAAAAAGTGCTATATAAATAAACATGAATTGAATTGAATTGAATTGAATTGTCAACAAATCAGGTGAATTCATCATGTCTGTAACAAATGATGGCGTCCTTGTCCACATACAGTATCACTTTTATCGTTTTTTTTTTTTTTTTTTTGTTAGTTTTTTTTTTGTTTTTTACTTGGCTTGTTTGCTGTAATGAATAAACTTTTCAAGCAAAGTTCTTAAAAGTTACAGCAGCCCAAAAGAAAATGTATATTAAGAGGTTCAGGGCTATGAGCCCAACTAAAGCAAACCCTTTTCTCCATGATGGTGACTTCAGTCTATGTAGTTCACATATGTTTTAGGATAACTGGGCCACATTTGCCATATATTCTCTGGGCCACTATAGGCTCAAATCCACATTAACCATAGCTTACTGTGCTGAATATTCACCAAAAGTGGCCCACATATGTTTTAAGTATAGGTGGGCATAGATTAAATTTTTTTTTATCTAGATTAATCTAGATTAATCTTTGAATTAATATAGATTAAAATGGCTCATTTGAATTCTGCCGAAGGCATTCAGAATATGTTTGCTACCCGAATAATAAGTCTTTGAGAAAGGGTTTCTCAAGCCAGGTGGCGCATTAGACCAGGGGCTCATCTGCGGTTTCCAAAATGCATCACAAACTGCTTGAGAAACTGTTCTACTATGATAATTGGTGATGAAAATAAATTATGTTCAATAAATTTACTAACTGTTTATTCAGGTAAAAATGAATTTTGAACTGTAGGCCTACATAAGCTTGAGACAGCAATTTTTGATAACCCTAAATCCGACTAAAGTCATAACTGAACTAAACAGAAATGGAATTAAGACATGTGGAGTATGCGTATATATATATAGTGGAATTATTGAAGTAAACACCGCAGTCTTTAGGACCTTTTGCCATATTTTCCGACAAGATCCACACGCGGCTGTCAGTAAAGGACCGCACACAAACACACACACACACATCGCAAAATCTTTCCATTTTCTTTCCATTTGGCGTGCTTTATTAAATTCCATAACACTCTCACCAGTCCTTACTCCTTATTTGCGTCTAATACACCAGTTCGTGAGCTAAAGTAAAACTGCCAAACTGCAGTTAGAGTCAGGCATCCTGCTGATTGGATTCAGAAGGGCACTCTTTTGTCCGACGGCTCACCGATCAGGTATACATCCGGGCTAAGAGTTTACTGTGCCGAATATTCGCCAAAAGTGGCCCACATATGTTTTAAGATAACTGGGCCACATTTGCACTTACATGTGTGAGCCACTTTAGGTTTAGACCCAGATTACCCTTAAATGACTATGCAACATTTTTGCCAACTGTGGCCCAAATTTGTCCTCCATCATTTAGACCAAAATTACCATTTTCCAAATGGGCCACATTAGGCTCACATTCAGATTACATTTTGCCATAAGTGCCAAATCTTTGCCTTAAATGGTCCATATATGAATTTGAATCTTTGGCCCCCCTTTGCCATTGTACAGGTGGGCCATTTCAGGCTCACATTCATTTGTCTGGGCTGAAGGAAGACCACCAGTGCCACCTAACTTCCTAAAGTGGCCCACATTCGTATGCTATCTGGGTAATAGCTAAGGGTCGATGGAGGGGTTTGGCCAGGACACCGGGATTACACCCCTACTCTTTATGAGAATTGCCATGGGATTTTTTTTTCCAACAACAACCTAGTTTTTCCATGTGGTCTCCCATCCAGGTACTGACTAGGCTCAGCCCTGCTTAGCTTCAGTGAGTAACCAGGATTGGCAGTAGGGTGATTTGTCTGTAACAATCTTTCCGACATTCCCAACAAGCATCTTCATGGAGAGGCGGAATGCTTTCATTTGTTTTCAAAAAACTGAGAGTAGCAAATCTGTGGTTGTATTCACAGCGAAGCAACAGTGTTAAACATGTAAAAAGCTGTCCGTGGGTTTTATAGATATTATGAATGTTGTATATGAGGCATAATAATCAAAAACATACACAACAGTGAGCCACATCTTGGCATGTTCAGGCTTTACAACTCATATCATCTATAGCAAAGCTTTTGTACTGATATTTGGATAGTTTTCAGTTTTGAAGATGTTTGGGGTGTTTATATGTATAGAATGATAAGGGTTATTCCCTTTAAAACATTGCTTACTGTGTAACAAAAGTGCAACTCTCACATGGTCGCTCACTGAAGCTAAGCAGGGCTGTGCCTGGTCGGTACCTGGATGGGAGACCACAGACAGGCTGTTGCTGGAAGTGGTGTTCGTGAGACCAGCAGGGGTCAACCTGCGGTCTGGGTCCTAACGCCCCAGTATAGTGAAAGGGACTCTATACTGCTTAGTGAGCACCATCTTGAGACATTAAACCGGGGTTCTGACACTCTGTGGTTGTTAAAAATCCCAGGATGTCCTTTGAAAAAGAGTAGGGGTTTAACCCCGGCATCCTCACCATATTTGCCCACTGGCCTCTGTCCATCATGGCCTCCTAACCATCCCCATGTCATAACTGGCTTCATCACTCTGTCTCCTCTCTACGAATCAGCTAGTGTGTTGTGTGCGGTCTGGTGCAATATGGCTGCCGTCACGTCATCCAAGTGGATGAGGAGATTCCTCCAATGTGTAAAGCGCTTTGAGTGTCTAGAAAAGCACTATATAAATGTAAGGAATTATTATTATTAAAAAGTAAATATTTAAATACAGCCTTTATGTGCTATTTACATGACTCTAAAGGTCTTTGGACGCTGAAGTCTAAAATTTTCGTATGCGTTTTTTTGGTTTTCGTATCTAGAAAATGTGTTGTATACACAAACTTTGCACACTGAGCCCGATTCATATTAATTAATCCATTATGAAGAACCGCAAAACAAGTCAATTCAAGTAGTGATGCTTTATTCTCCTCTCACTTCTTCAAAGACTACATATTGTGTTTATCCGATACTGCATAGAGAGGAAGGAGAGTTTACTTCCTTATCAAAGAGCTGCGCTGGATTATCCCCAAATGCAAAGTTTATTTCAGGAAATCAGTGGAATTTTGATAAACTGCTTGTGATACTTTACACATTTACGCATGTAAACAAACCCTGAACAGAGACTGGCACTACATCAAAGATATGGACGGACACACACACAAACTCACCAAACAGCAGCAGGGGAGAGGTGCGCCAGTCACTGAATCCAGCATAGGGGTTCTCAACTGTCCGCCACATTCATTCATTCATTCATTTTCTTTTCGGCTTAGTCCCTTTATTAATCAGGGATCGCCACAGCATAATGAACCGCCAACTTATCCAGCACATGTTTTTACACAGCATATGCCGTACCAGCTGCAACTCAACACTGGGAAACCCAGTACACTCTTGCATTCACACACATACACTATGGCCAATTTAGCTTCTTCAATTCACCTGTACTGCATGACTTTGGACTGTGTGGGAAACCGAAGCACCCGGAGGAAACCCACGCCAACACGGGGAGAACATGCAAACTCCACACAGAAATGCCAACTGACCCAGGCAGGGCTCGAACCAGCGATCTTCTTGCTGTAAGCGATTGCCTTTCACTTGTACGGTGGGTCTGAACTGTCAAAACACCTCTCAAAATGATTTTTTTGATGTGAAATATCTAACCCAATTCAATTTTTATGACAGACGGAAGTTTTAGAGACAGTGTGACAATACGACTGACACAATGTGAGGTTGAATTTACTTAACGTGCAAAAAATTTACAAACAAATATTTTGGATTCAGTGTGCACCAACCTTTATTCACACAGTAACACTTATGCCAATCTTGCTGTTTGTATCACTGTTTACGTGCTGAGGAAGATATAGTGGTGGGCATTTGGTTTTATGATGCATGCTATTGATCCTATTCTTCAATGCGGAAGTGCGCTCATATTAGAGATTGTTTTAGAACTTCCAATTCAGTCGCCTATGGGAAAAATGACTAGGCAAAAAAAAAAAAAAATGGTCAAACTACTTGCTCTACAAACAAGTGTGTTCATGACAATACAGACAAAGCAGAATAATATAATAAAAAAATATCAGTTTGCAACATCGTAACAAGCTGTTTTTAAAATCTAAAAATGAAAGGAAGTTAATGAGACCGGAAGCCTTGAGCCAAAAAGATTCAAATGGCTGTGCCCGCTCATACGCAAAGAATAAGGTGAATAAGCGATAGACCAATCAGAGCATAGTAGTTTCTCAGAAAGGAAGGGTTTTGAGAAAAAAGTGCATATCTCCAGTGCATATTATGATCAAATAAATTTATTTTGACTTTGGGTTTATGTAAGTTCATTCTAGTAGACCTCCAAAACAGAACTAGAAACTTTAAAATAACGTAATGGGCTGCTTAAATAATCAAAGTAGTGATTGTCTAGTTATATAGAGTTCCTTCCTGCAATGGAAAACTCTACTTGAACCATAACTGAACTCGAAAAAGCAATTCATGGTGACCAAATTGGTAAAGTGAGCATGTGTAGTGTTCATTGAAGTTCGGATTTTAGGGAAAATGAAGGTAGATTGAAAGCACGTTGGGACAACAGCCTGGATTGGGTAAATGTTGAGTTTGTCAGTGAAAACATGTGCGTGATGGCGAGAAGGGTTCTGGAGCTCACTGCAGGGGACGCCGTCTGAGCCAGAGACTTTTGCGAGGAATTATATCAAGCAACGCTGTTCCACGTGTCACGGATTATTGTTGTTGAAGTGATGCTTGGTTTTTTAGCTTGTTGAAGGCATTGGTGTTTTGATACTGGTAAAAAGGTTAGTCTTGGCCCTACTAATGGATGGAAAAGCTACACTGGGATATAAACAGTGTGTGGACTGTTGCTTTCAGCCATGACCTCTGATTGGCATAGTAGGAAGATGGTGGCTAGAGGCAGCTTTTTACACACTCTGTATACACTGTAAAAAATCCAAGGTTCCATACATACAATTAATGTTGTCTCAGCACAAATCGATTGTTAACTTAACAATTCTAAAGCTGCATTTTTACTGCACATAACAAACGACAAGTGACAGACCAGAAGTCATTAATTTCCAATGGAGTAGTCTGGGAGCTTCATTGAGTTCCGATCATCTTTGTATGCAAAAAATTCAGATCTAATTTGAGCTGCCAATTCATTAAAATATTTGAACTTCGACTGGCCGACCATAAGTGATGCATTCCAGTGTTGTCCAAGCAGGTCCGTGTGCACGAGATGAGAATTATCAGTTCAGAAAAACACCTAGTAGAATTTCTATTCATTCATTCATTCATTCATTCATTTATCCAACCATGGTGAACGCATGAAGAATAAAGGGTCTCTCTTTTGCACTCCTTTATTTCGGACACTGCAAGAATCAGCTTCTCTCCCATGGTGCGTGACAAACCTGAAAATTATGTGCAACTGCCACATGAGGGCGTTTTCCAGAAGTCTGGTTCGAATGTCAACCCAGGCTCATTCTGAAAACGTACCACTATATACATTTCTGGAGAGAGCCAAATATGTCCCAGGAGCTACTTTTTTTGCAGTTTTTATTTTTGCAAATCCACGAGAGGCTGCTGTGTATGCTTTTTGAGATCTCAAATTTCTCTTGTGCGTGCAATTCGCGCCTGCTGTTCTCGCGAAATTCCAACAGAGGCCGATGTCGACTGACTGACCGATCGACTGACCCACCCTTCTCCTTCCCTAAACCCAACCCAAGTTTTAATAATCAATCCAGAAAAAGAAAAGCCCTCACCGGGTTTTTTACCACATTTTCAGATTTTAACACATTCTCACCCTGTTATTTACTTATTTATTTCATTTTTTGGCTTCTGTTTATGTCTTACCTGCTTTCTAAAACCATTCTTTGCCATACTATTGTAGTCAACTCCTCTCTTCTCCTTTCAAGTCCACAGACGTACATGGTGCGCTACTGGACAAACTGGTAACAGCGGGAAAGCCATCCATACGGATGTCCAGACATTTAAAAAGAACATTTTAAAGCTATAATCACAATACCGTGAAACCGTGATATTTTTATCCAAGGTAAAATCATACCGTCAGAATCTTATACTGGCCCCATGCCCAATGCTACAACTTCACTTGTTACTACTTTAGAATATTAATACATTTATTTTATTTTAATGTGTAATAATTTAAACCCAGTGGCGCAGTGGGTAGCACGATCGCCTCACAGCAAGAAGGTCGCTGGTTCGAGCCTCGGCTGGGTCAGTTGGCATTTCTGTGTGGAGTTTGCATGTTTCCCCCCGTATTGGCGTGGGTTTCCTCCGGGTGCTCCGGTTTTCCCCCACAGTCCAAAGACATGTGGTATACAGTAGGTGAATTGGGTAAGCTAAATTGTCTGTAGTGTACCTGACTGATTCGGGTGGGTTCGGGCTTAATTTCTATCATTTTAGACGGGGTCGGGCTTGGCTTGGGATTGCGCAGTAAATGAACAGTCATGTGATGTATTTCGATTAGCGTGAGAAAGAAATCAAATCATTTGTTACAACATTAAAATCAATCCCTGCAAAAGTGAAACAAATGATGACGGAGACGTCAAAAAGAGCGAATTTTGACTGCGGTGAGGCCAGCCGCCAGTTCAAAAATAACGGTCATTCTATCCGCCAAGGTATTTCCGCGGTCGCTCATACACTGTGTATTACGGTAGAGCGCTAAACAGTAATGTACAGCAAGCTGACAGGGAAGATGACAAGGTCACTCGCTACATTGAAACCGCTGTCATGGAAAATTAAATGGATATTTGGCTGGTGAAAGATGAACAAACAATCTTACCCAAAACTTGAAAATTTAGCCAAATTAGTGCATCCCGGCCAGTAGCAACAGCAGTGAAAGTGTGTTCAGTGCTGTTCAGTGAGCACAGGACTGCGCTAAAGCCATCTACAGTGGATTCAATAATGTTCCTCCACAAAAACACGTAGCCTAATCTTGGTGAGTAAAGGATTTTCAAATTATAACTAAATATTAAACCATAAATCATAACATAGACACATAGACAGAGTAGGCCTATATAGGCTTATGTTGCCATTATTCTTTTAACAATCAAATTCACTGTCCTCTTAATGCCAGATTGTGAAGAGAAGTGGCGAAGCAAATCCCGCAGAGCCTTTATCTTAATTTCGTTATTGCCAAATACCCATCATAATTTAGAATTTATTTTAATTTAATTAGTTAGCAAAGACTTATTTCTATTGGTGTGTTGGCCAATTTAAAGGCTAAGTCTATGTACCTGGGCCTATTTAGATTGCTGAGATGTTACGATGTTGCAGAGGACTTATTTTATTTCTTTGTTCCAACTCCTCTCTTCTCCTTTCAAGTCCACCGACGTACATGGTGCGCTACTGGACAAACTGGTAACAGCGGGAAAGCTGTCCATACGGAGGTCTTTAAATTGCCTATAGCCTACGTTTGTTATGAATAAATTGTTAAAACACAAATAAACGACTCCTTGAAAAAAGGCAAAAGAGCTGTGTGCATGTGCACATTTAACTAATGTCGGGCTGTAAACGGGTCCGGGCTTTTAAAAAGCTGTCAATCAAAATGTAGTTGTCGGGCTCGGGCCGAACTCTGTCGGGCTCTGGCCCTGTCGGCCCTATCTTTTATGGCCCGATTACAGCTCTAAAAGGGATAGTTGAAAATTAACTCACTATTTACTCAAGTGGTTGCAAACATTTATGATTTTCTTTCCTATGTTGAACACAAAATAAGGTTTTTTGAAGAAAGCTGAAAACATGTAATAATTGACTTCCAGAAGAAAAAGCAAATACTAAGCCAGTCAGTGGATACAGATTTCCAGCTTTCCTCGCAATATCTCCTATTGTGCTCAACAGAAAAAAGTAACTCAAACAGGTTTGAAACAATTAAAGGGTGAGCATGACTGAATTAAATAATTTGGTTGAACTATCCCTTTAAGCCTCATCAAAATCTCACTTCATTTCCATGAATTGTGCTTCTAGATTAGCATCAACGATAGCCAAAATCAGTAAAGTTACACCATATAAATTGACATGTATTAATAGCTCCTTTGCTATTTCAACTTCCTCAGTGCATTGCCGTGCTCTGCATTTTTTATGTCCCGCAGTGTGCGAAGTTACAGTAGTATCAAGAAGAAGCACAAAACACTGTTGTTGATGGTCCTGAGAGACCCTGCACCTGCACAATCCACCATCTTGCATCAATCTTCTCGCTGTAGCATTCAAACTGAACTCGCAACTGCTGCTAAATAACCGTCACAGTCAACATGAAATCAAGACAGACCTTATTTGACATTCCTGGTGTTATTGCGCATGATTCATCAGTTCACGGCGTACAGTTTTTCCATCGAGAAGAGTTCAAATCTAGTCCCCGCTATTATCACACTTTGAGTTTCTGCGTCTTATTGAGGGTTTTGTATGATGTTCAATGCAATGACTCAGAGCTGTTATAAAATCTTTGACCTCTCACTTCTCTGGTGCTGGACGGCTTCACTGTTCTCTTCGTGAGCTATCAATGTCATTAGCCCGATTTAATCTAATTTAAAGCCATTTGTTTGAGTTAGACCTGGGTATGTGGAAGGAAAATATTTTAAATAAAAACAAGTAGCCTGCTGTCTCCGCTCAGCTTTCGGTGTTTTTAGCCATCCACAAAAAGACGTTCAGGGTACGATTACGTGATAAAGATGTACTAAAGAAGGAAAAGTTTCTCTTTGTGTTTCATGATGTCACTGTTTTTTGCCAATTTTGTTATTTATACACCGATAATAGTGGTGTTTTTAGTTTTAAATGTGCACTTGTGTAACCTGTTTTCAAAAGTTTGCCTTTTCAAACTCCAAAATCCATTCTTATGAAAATAAATGTCCAAAATAAATAATTTCTGTCGTTTTTTCACTGAAGATTGAATAAATAGACAAATATATGATTAATCTCACTTGGTAGATACAGCTAATATTGGGGAAAGTTACTTTAGAAAGTAATGCATTGCAATGTTGAGTTACTCCTCAAAAAAGTAACTGGTTGCATCACTTTATATGGAAAGTAATGTGATGCGTTACTTTTGACTTACTTTTAACCCAGGCTTATTTTGAAAACATACCTGTATATACATTTCTGGAGAGTGCCAAATTGTCCCAGAAGCTACGTTTTTGTTTTTCACGAATCCCCCAGAGGCCGCTGTGTATGCTTTTTGAGATCTCAAATTTCTCTCATGAGTGCCATTTGCGCCTGCTGTTCTCGCATAAATCCACCAAAGGCCACTGTCGACTGACTGCTTGACTAACTGAACGACTGACCCACCCTCGGAACATACCGCCCCGTAGCATTTGTTTTAAAGACGAAATGCAGCCATATGTACTTCTGGCTACATAATTTGCGATCTCCAGAAATGTATACAGGGCTACGTTTTCAGAATGAACCTATGTAAATTACTTTTTCATACCTGCCTGAGGCTTGATCTCTTACAGAGCTTGCAGAGTATTTAAAAAAAATAAATAAATAAATAAAGGAGCTCTGTATTTAACGACACACTGTATAACCTACATCTTCATTTACCTTAAAAATATTACTAATTAAAAATAAAATTGAATAATGTTACCGTCTGAGAACTTCCTGATGCTATACGTGCTGTATATATAGATTAATGAAAGTTTGAAGCAAGGTGTTTGCAACTTTTGTATTTTTGGCTTATTAGTTCAGTAAAATCACTGTCCATTGAGACTATAATCCCCTTTTTATCTATGTGTTCAAAATAATGAGAATACTTCAATCACAGAAATGTAAGGCTCTGCCATCTTGGTTTCTGTCTATTCCAGCAGGGAGCTCATTCTCTTATTAAGTGTGATTCAACATTCATTTTAAAGTGAATTAAAGTAACTTGAGTTATATTTTTTAAACAAGGAACTCAAATATAATTACATAATTTTTAAAAGTAATTCGTAATTTTGCTCGTTACATAGAAAGTATTATTATTACGTAACTCGCATTACTTGTAATGCGTTACACCCACAACTGATTACAGCTATTACATCTCTACTGAAAAAGAAACAGCTTAAACCAGCCTAAGCTGGTAGGCTGGTTTTAGCTGGTCGACCAGCCTAGTTTTAGAGGGGTTATAGCCATTTCCAGGCTGACACCCAGCCATTTTCAGCCTGGACTTAGGCTGGGAGAAGACCAGCTAAAACTAGCTTGACCTGCCAAAACCAGCTATGTCCAGCTTAAATCAGGCTGGTTTTATTATGTTGTACAATTATTATAGATGTTTTTTTCAGGCTGTAAAACCTCTTACTACACTCTCTATATACTTTTCTCTGATAGGCATAAACATTTTCACACTTCTCTCGTTTAAACACTCGCTTCTTAAAGCACTCACTTCTACCTTGCTCTAGCATGTCCAGATGTCCAACTTTTTGTTTTTTGTTAGCATCTTCCTCTGCTGTTTGGGTGCTATCGTGGGTGCCTTTGATGGTGCAGAATGTTTCGTCGACATTGTGGGGTTTGTTGGAAAGAAAACTTGCAAACATATAGAGCAGCACTTCAGAGTCACTCTGCTAGTGATCAAAGATTCATGTAAATTTGGCAAGCTGAATGCATTCTGTACTGTCTAGGAGACAATGGTCTACAGCCAATCAGGACGCAGAACAAAATGTGCTAATCAGGACACAGAACACAATACACTGTAAAATAAAAGCATGTCAAATTGCACAAAAAGAAAAAATCTGCGAGACCTATGGCGCGTTATGGCGAGGGACCACTGTATAGACAAGTTAAAACTAGTTTTACTCTATGCAGCACAATGTTGGACTGAATTTCCATCAGATAAGACACACATCTGCTTGCTTGAATCAGGCCGAGAGAGTTTATGCATGTATATGACACGGGTATATCTAATAGCTCATAGTATCATGTGTTAGCTACCTCTTTGCAAATGTTTTTGAGCATATTTGTGAGTTGGTTGATTCCCCGGTGAAGCACACATCTGTGGTGTTGAGATGCACAGAAGATTGAAGGCTTTGGCAATATTTCAAACTGTGATCAAAACTGGCAGGAACTACCTGTATATTAAACCTTTGACTTAAATTTTATTGCACAATTTCCAGCAAATCAGAATAACATTTTTAATAATAGAAAGATAATGCATATCCAAGGTGGTGATGTAGCTATGATGCTAAGCAGAGTTCATTTATTCCCAATTAATTCAATGAACTGGAGTAAATCTTTCAGCTTTTGATATGTTTACTACACCTAAAGATGTTGTATTTGTCAGGCTTTTTGTCTGCAAGCTGCTCCTGTGTGTAGTAAAAGTATTTTATGCTTCTCATCCAAAGCTTTCTTTTTTTTATGTGATTTTTGGCAGATGTACACTGTGAAATACCTGAAATAATCCAGTGTAGTGATATGAAAGTGTAATAGTTCAAGATCTGAGATACCTTATTTTAGCTAGGCATTCATTTGAAAAGTATTGCACACCTTAGCATGTTCAACAGTCAGTCAGAATCAAGGATTTGAAAGCCCTGTAATGTATATATTTGTGTGTGCATGTGTACAACAGATGTTTTAGGGCTCTGCAGAGTATAAGTATGTTGCTACACTAGTATATTTTGAGAGCATAAGACAGAGCAGCTGAAACTAAATTCAAGACTTAAATGTTTAAGTCAGATGAGGGACCCCCAAGGCCCTACTAACTTTATTATAGGTACATGCTGCCTTTATCAGTGGATCGCCTTACATACAGAGCATCAGTTATGTGTTTAGGAGCAGAACTGCTCTTTCATACTGTCATTCATACTGTATATTTACTGGCGAACAGCTGTTCACATCCAGCGATACCTAAAATAACCAGCTGCACATCAGAAAAGTTGCTTACTACATTAAGGCCCAGTCACACCAAGAACAGTAACAACATGCAGTTAAAAAAAAATCAAAGGGACCTGTTATTAAAACACGGTTGAGTGGCGTCAGTCAGTGAATATAACCAGCTTTTAATGATAAAAAATACTTTATTCTATTTTAAATAATCACACAATAAAAACAGAAACACTGCAGAAACACTTTGATTGACATTCTTCGTATGTGTCATCAGAGGAGGAAAGCTCCGCCCATTATTGATGATCTCTCTCTCTCATTAGCATAGGACATTAGTCTTGTTTTTGAATCTACCGCTATGCTGACATATTGGCATTAATAGCTCCACCCTCTTTTTTGAAGAGCACAATCTCATTTGAATTTAAAGCGACAGTCACCAAAATGGCACAATTAGAATCAAAGTCTAAAAGGGGCTGTTTCAAAGGGTTATAAAACATTATTTGTGAGGTATTTTAAGCTGAAATTTCTCATACACGCTCTAGGGACATCAAAGACTTAATTTACATCTTGTAAAAAGAAGCATAATAGGTCTTTTTTTAAAGGAACACAATAACAACACACATTATGCTGGGTATTTGTACCTATATGGACTGGGTTTAAAACAAGAGGATCCCATCACTTGATGTGATTGATTGAAAATTATGAATTAACGTTGGCTTGAATTCAAAGAGAAAGTGGATAAAATGATGCAGGAGTCTTGTCTATTTGCTGAAATTTTATTGAAATGACTCTCAGTAATTTGAATGGCTTGTTTTCATGCCTGACAACATTGAGTTCTTGGACTGTCTGAGGCGTATCCTGGCAGGGTCTGATGGACTGACACGTAGAGTCCCAGAGGTGCTCTATTGTGGCCAGTTTCCACTGAGTGGTACGGTACGGTTTGCTACGCTTTTATGGCCGTTTCCACTGTCAAAAAGCGAACCGTACCGTACCCCTTTTTTGGCACCCTTTCGAAAGGGTACCAAACACGAGAAAGGGTACCAAAAGGGGGAGCTACACGTGCAACTGAATGCTGATTGGTTACAGAGATACGTCACCATCTCGTGGAGCTAGCCAGAATGAAAACAAAGGAGCCGCCATGTTTTTTAAGCCGAGACAGCCGAGACATTACATAGAAATACTATATGCATATAATAACGAGTCATGGATGAACCGTCTAAAAGTGCGAGCGGTTTTCGATTTCTCCAGGGAGCTCGCAATCGCGTCTATATTTGATATAACAAACTTCTTGAGCTGATGATAATAACGTGTGTGTGATTATTGAAATGTCTTCATCATCTGATCCATTCAGAAAGAAAAGAACAAACGCAAGAGTGAAGCGCAAAAAAAGGAGAAGCCCAACAAAACACAGGAGTAAATTGTTTCAGCAACCTGAATCATGAACACACTGCCATGTTTATCATCGCCTTTTGGACTATTATGAACTCAGAATGACTGAATTACTCTCTAACAGAGGCTACATGTGCTGGTGAAGATTACAGACACAGATGAGAGGTTTGCTCTGACTGTGGGCTACTGTATATGTTGCGTGTTGTTTTTGAACTCAAGGACTAAATGTATGCTGTGTGTAGTTTTTCTGTAACTGATAACATATCGGAGACTGTAAGGGGCTGTATGTGTTCATATATGTTGCATTTATTATTTATTTTATATAACCGCAGACGTTACAGTAGGCTATTTCGCACTGTCTTTGATCTGCAGTTATAATCAAATTATGTTCATTGAAAAGTTAGCAATAAACATTTATAAACAAATATTTATATGTTTAAAGCATCTGTTTTGTGAGAAGTGCTTCTCATATGTGAACGACCTGTACAGCTTTACTGTAGACATTTATTCGAGCGAGAATGACGTCGACTTAAACTTTCTGTCGTACACCACACCCACCAAAATGGTACCCTTGGTAGTGGAAACGCAAGCCTGATAAAGGTGACCCGTACCGACCCGAACCGTACCGTACTGTACCACTCAGTGGAAAAAAACGAGCCATTGGATTTAGGTCAGATGACCATTGGGACCATGTGGGGTGCAAGGTCCATGATTGTAAATCTAGTTTAAAACACCCAAACTAGTTTCAAATTAGATTGACAACCCCTTTCTGCTACTTAACAGAGCTCCATCAATCCTCAATCCTTCCATTAAAAAGGTGTTACATTTAATTTTTTTATTTTTTTTTTGAACATTGTATAAAAACAACAGCAACACTGCAATGTGCATTTGAATAAACAGAACGATATCATCCACTGCTGGATGCTAAAAGGTATTATAACACAGCTCTCTGTACTTTATTCTGACTGGTGCCATCAGTCTAGACATTTCCCAGTATTTATCTGTTGCAATCGGGATATACAATAAATAACCCCGAAAAAGTAAAAGCAACGCGACCACTAACAGATTACTGTTGTGTTTGTGATAAGAAAAAACGCTAAACACATGCGAGCATTTCTTCTTTATTTCTTTTTACTGAACTAGTCTGGAGTAACGAAAACAGGAGGCTCATTAGGAACAAACAGCTGGCCAACCAAAAAGTAACTCAGGGTTATACAAAGAGTGGCCAACACAAAATACATACATTCCTGATATGTGATTCCCATCTCACACTCAATGCACTACATGTACTATGGTATAAATACAGCACGGCAACATAATAAACAGAGAGACTTTCAACGCTGATCTTTTCTCCTTTTACGGCTTATTATGTGGTCTCTGTCGCCATCTTGTGGATGGACAATGTCAACCATCTTTGCTCTGCTCAATGACAAGCTGATGGATGCCGACGTGCTGCATCTTAGAAATGATAAATATTTAAAATAGGCGCTATCCTTATAAACAAACTGCATAGTTGCAATCTAAACAACTACATTCATGACTACAAAAGCCTCAAAAGTACATTATGTTGTCCAACAGCTGCAATATTTGTCAAACTGTAGAGAGTTTATTGATCTGCTGTCACTCTATGTGGGCGGAGTAATACACAAGGGTGAGGAGGCTGTACGAGTTCTGATATTGCATGGAATATTGCACGGCTATCAGCCATCAAGAACCAGACTGTCACCGGCTCGGTCCCAGCCATTCCCCTCGCTGACCAGCAGAGGTCATTATCACCAGCCTTCTAGAACTCTATAATCCAGAAGTCCCCGTATCTGGCGCTGATTACTCTCCACCTGATCGCAATTCACACACACACATATAAGCAGCCTTCACCCACACTTCAGTGCGAAGTCTTGTTTTGCCCTGCATACATTTCTGAGCGTTTACCCTGCCTTCTGATTGCTTCTCGTTGCCAACCCGGACTGTTCCTCGACCTTGTTTCTCCTCGCCGCCTGCCTTGAACCTTGCCTGCCCTTCGGTTATTGAGACTCTGCTGCCAGCCCCGACTCCTGCCTGTACTCCAATGCTGAACGCCTTCCGCCAACCCATGACCCTCTTTGTTCTGCCTGTGCACTTGAGTATAAGAACTTTTGCTATTCCTTTGCTGTTTGTCAGTTGTTTAATAAACGTACTGCATATGGATCCCTCCTTGTCAGATCAGTCATTACAGAAGACTTCGCCACAACCGGATCCCGCAGCCATGCAACAAGTAACCACAGAACTGACAGCACAAGCCCAAGTCCTCTCGGTACATCAACAACAACTCGCACATCTTACCCATTTAACGGATGAATTGGTGAAAGCACTGCAAAGGATGAATGTCACTCCACCTCCTCCAATGGAAAATCCACCGATCGTCAACATTTCCAATGAACACCCTGTTACTCTGCAAAACCCTCGTCTGGCCTTCCCTGACAAATATAATGGTAACCCAGCTAGGTGTAAAGGGTTCCTACTCCAATGCCAGCTCTTCGTCACTCAACAGCCCCACATGTATTCCACAGAAAAGAGTAAGATCGCATTTGTTTGCTCATTACTCACTGAAAAGGCACTAGACTGGGCCACTGCCATCTGGAATCCCATTACTCCTGCTTTTTCAACCTTTGAAAGTTTTCTACAGAAATTTCGTACTGTGTTTGAACACCCGGAAGGTGGTCGCAACGCCGGGGAGGAATTGTTGACGATACAACAGGGTAATCAAACTGCCTCCGATTTCGCTCTTCACTTTCGGACCCTAGCCGCTCAGACAGGATGGTTGGATGATACATTAAAGACCCTCTATCGAAAAGGCCTGAAACCAGAACTCCAAACGGAATTGGCATGTCGTGATGAGGGAAAAACGCTGGATCAATTCATTGAACTTTCTATTCGCTTGGACAACCTCCTACGAGCCCGCAGACCAGTACAAAATACTTTACCCCTTCCAAACCAACGTTGGAATTTTCCCTCCAACAATACACAAGAACCCATGCAAATTGGTCACACTCAACTCACCGTTGAAGAACGTGAACGCAGATTCCAACGTCATCTCTGTCTGTACTGTGGCGAACCGGGGCACATCAAAATCCGTTGCCCGGTGAGACCTCCAACTAGAACCCTCCCGGTGAGTTCAGCCTTTTGCACACCCACTAATCACCAATGCTTAGAGATTCCCATTATATTAACCTTTGACGACACCATAATCCATACCACTGCCATGATTGATTCAGGAGCAGCAGGAAATTTTATGGATAGAAAGTTTGCTGATGAACATTTCATTCCCTTGCTCTCTTGTACTTCTTCCCTTGCAGTCACGGCGGTAGATGGTCGCCCCCTAGGGGAGGGAAGAATACACCACTCAACACCTACACTCTCACTCAGGACTGGCGCTCTACATAACGAATCCATAACTCTCCTGATCATTGATTCCCCTCGATACTCTGTAATTTTGGGTTTACCCTGGCTCACGAAACACAAC
This sequence comes from Danio kyathit, assembly GCA_903798195.1. Classification (NCBI taxonomy): domain Eukaryota; kingdom Metazoa; phylum Chordata; class Actinopteri; order Cypriniformes; family Danionidae; genus Danio; species Danio kyathit. Next base: position 36,557,401 of record LR812543.1, read on the forward strand.
CCAGTCATTTCATGGCGGAGTGGTGAGATAATAAGTTGGGATGAATTATGTGTACAAGAATGCTTACAGGTTGTGGTGCCCCTTCAAATTAACGCACTCTCCGTTGAGAAGGAGATTGAGCCAAGTCGGGAGGTACCGAAGGAATATAGAGACTTGACCAAAGCATTTAACAAGCAGAAGGCTACAGAGTTGCCCCCTCATCGTGAGTATGATTGTGCCATTGAATTGTTACCTGGTACAACGCCCCCTCGGGGAAGAATTTTCCCTTTATCCCTAACAGAAACCGAAACCATGAACTCTTACATCGAGGAGGAGTTAAAGAAGGGGTTCATACGTCCCTCTACGTCACCTGCATCAGCTGGCTTCTTCTTCGTGGGAAAAAAGGACGGCGGATTGCGCCCTTGTATCGACTACCGGGGACTCAACGAAATTACAGTCAAATACAGGTACCCACTTCCTCTAGTTCCACCAGCTCTGGAACAACTTCGCACAGCCAAATATTTCACGAAACTTGACCTCAGAAGTGCGTACAATTTGATCAGGATTAAACAGGGGCACGAATGGAAAACTGCTTTCTCTACCACTAATGGCCACTATGAATACCTCGTTATGCCCTTCGGATTGGCTAACAGTCCTTCTGTGTTTCAAGCTTTTATCAATGACACTTTCAGAGACATGCTGAATCAATGGCTCATTATCTACATCGATGATATCCTGATATACTCAAACTCCCTTGAAGAACACATTAGTCACGTGAGGTCAGTACTCCAACGATTAATAGAGAATCATCTGTATGCAAAACTAGAGAAATGCGAATTCCATCAAACATCCATCGCGTTCTTGGGTTACATCATTGGAAGAGAGGGCGTGGCAATGGATGAACAGAAGGTACAATCTGTGTTAAAATGGCCAAAACCCAAGACAATCAAAGAACTACAAAGATTTCTGGGCTTCGCTAACTTTTATAGACGTTTCATCCGAAACTTCAGCATGGTAGCCTCTCCACTAACCAACTTGACTAAAGGAGGGAGAAATATCATTAAATGGAATAATGCGGCAGAAGCAGCTTTCATCAAACTTAAACAGCGTTTTGCTACGGCACCCATTCTTCATCACCCTAACCCTGATTTACCATTTACTGTGGAGATAGATGCATCGAACACAGGCATAGGAGCAATCCTATCTCAGAAACACGGCTTCCCCGCCAAAACTCACCCTTGTGCATTCTTCTCACGTAAACTCAGTACCGCGGAGCAGAATTATGATGTGGGCAATCGCGAACTTCTCGCAATGAAAGCCGCCATGGAAGAGTGGAGACATTGGCTGGAGGGAGCAAGACACAAATTTATGGTGATCACTGACCACAAGAATTTGGAATATATACATTCTGCTAAAAGACTGAACCCCAGGCAGGCTAGATGGGCTTTATTTTTTTCCCGGTTTGATTTTACTGTTACCTACATTCCAGGCTCTAAGAACACTAAGGCAGATGCATTATCTAGATTATTCGAAGAGGAGGTTGTGGAGCAGGAGGAAGAACCCATTGTAAAGAATTCCCTCGTTTTGGCACCCATTCTCTGGGACATTGACACGGAGATCATTCAGGCACAAACACAACAACCATGCCCACCAGACTGCCCAGCCGAGAAAACTTTTGTTCCCAACCCCGTCAGAGAACGCCTCCTCAGAGAAATTCACTCCAACCCCAGCTCCGGACACCCAGGTATAAGTGGAACTATGGACCTAGTACAAAACAAATATTGGTGGCCTAGAATGCTATCTGACATTACGAGGTTTATCAACAACTGTAACCTCTGTAACATGCACAAGCATTCACGGAAATTGCCGGCTGGATTATTACAACCGCTACCTACCCCTCACAGACCATGGTCCCACATCGCCATCGACTTCATAACGGATCTTCCCACTTCCCAGGGTAACACAACCATATTAACCATAATCGACAGATTCTCCAAAGCATGCCGACTCATTCCCATCCCCAAATTACCCACGGCTCTAGAAACAGCAGAATTGCTATGTAATAATGTTTTCCGCTTCTATGGGATACCGGAAGATATTGTGTCTGACAGAGGGCCTCAATTCACCTCTAGATTGTGGGCATCATTCTTTAAAAGCCTCAATGTCAACATCAGTTTAACTTCTGGTTATCATCCCCAATCCAATGGTCAAACCGAAAGGCTGAATCAGGAAATCACCCGCTTTCTGCGCACCTATTGCCATCAGAACCAAGCAGACTGGAGCAGATATTTATTTTGGGCTGAATATGCACAGAACTCACTACGCAAAGCAGCCACCGGTCTCACACCCTTTCAATGTGTGCTCGGATTTCAACCCCCGTTATTTCCATGGTCAGGTGAACCCACCGAACTCCCCACAATAAATGACTGGCTACAACGCAGCGAGAACACGTGGAATGCAGCGCACACACAATTACTACGAGCGGTAAGAAGATTCAGAGAACAAGCAGATCGTCACCGCCGTCCCGCTCCAGCATACACACCTGGACAATGGGTATGGCTATCCACCCGTGATCTCAGAATGAAACTACCCTGCAGAAAACTCAGCCCCAGGTACGTGGGTCCTTTCAAAATAAATAGACAAATTACTCCAGTATCATATCGACTTGAACTGCCCACTAACTACCGTATTTCTCCAACTTTTCATGTATCACTGTTAAAACCTGCTGCTGGTCCTGCCGAGGAGGAGAGGGAGTTGGCAGACGGTGAACGGGGCCCTCCACCCATCATCATCGAGGGTGAGGAAGCTTATCAGGTGCATGACATCCTGAATTCCAGACGTCGGGGCGGGATGCTACAATACTTGGTAGACTGGGAGGGGTACGGCCCAGAGGAGAGATCTTGGGTCAACAGATCGGACATTCTGGATCCTTCTATGTTACAAGAGTTTCATCGAAATCACCCTGAAATGCCGGCCCCTCGCCCCCGCGGAAGACCCCGACGTCGATTGTTTCCCTCACGTCAGGAGCCGCTCGCAGAGGGGGGCTCTGTCACCGGCTCGGTCCCAGCCATTCCCCTCGCTGACCAGCAGAGGTCATTATCACCAGCCTTCTAGAACTCTATAATCCAGAAGTCCCCGTATCTGGCGCTGATTACTCTCCACCTGATCGCAATTCACACACACACATATAAGCAGCCTTCACCCACACTTCAGTGCGAAGTCTTGTTTTGCCCTGCATACATTTCTGAGCGTTTACCCTGCCTTCTGATTGCTTCTCGTTGCCAACCCGGACTGTTCCTCGACCTTGTTTCTCCTCGCCGCCTGCCTTGAACCTTGCCTGCCCTTCGGTTATTGAGACTCTTCTGCCAGCCCCGACTCCTGCCTGTACTCCAATGCTGAACGCCTTCCGCCAACCCATGACCCTCTTTGTTCTGCCTGTGCACTTGAGTATAAGAACTTTTGCTATTCCTTTGCTGTTTGTCAGTTGTTTAATAAACGTACTGCATATGGATCCCTCCTTGTCAGATCAGTCATTACACAGACAAACTGTTGTATAAATATTAATAAAGTATCTTTCACGCTGCTGTTCATGAATGCTGTGATGTGAATAGTGTGTAGGTTAGTGTAGGCTGCATTCAGCTGATTTTCTTTCTGCAAGCTTTACATTAAAGGAATGAGCTCAAATCAATGTTTGGTGTCTTTAAAAACATCTGATTTATTTAGAAATCTGATTTATTTGAGTTAAAATCATTGTGGATGGCAGAATTTGACTATGGCACAATACATACTGCCAAAACAATGAGATACAATAGGAACAAAGCACATTTATCAAAGCTTTGTTTTTTTACAAGTTTTGAAAACAGCCAAACATCTAAAGTAAGTTACATTTTTGGGGGGGTTTCTCTGGCTGCTTTTCAGGCACGTGCAGAGGAGGGGGCTTTGGGTGCTTGAGCCCCTGCCCTTTTTTCTCCTGGAGAGAAAGTGCCCTTTTTTCCTGGGGATTATAATTATTTTTTAAATACTAATAATAATATAATATATGTATAAGTTAATACGTGTTCTATTAAAGGACAGCATTCCCTGTCAAACAATAAAAAAAAACGAAATTTTAAAGTATATCTTGGTTTTAGTCTAGCCGCTTCAAGCGAGCCTCGAACCGGCGATTTGGAAAGAAAAACCACGTGCGAGGCGAACGCTCTAACGAAGACCCTATTTACTTGTTACTCTCGCCTCAAAAATAAGGTGTCAACAGTGGAGTAACGTCTATCAGCTCTTATGCCAACTCCTGCATCCTCATTGCACACGGACTGCATCCGGGCCGTAGCTTTACAGTCTGACCCATATACACACTGCAGACGGAGTGTGTAAAACATATATTACTAGCTGACCTCCGTTACGGCAGCATGATATGAGCGACAGAACCGCCGATGTAAATTCATCCGTCATTCATCTATATTGTGTGGAGGTGAGTAACGGTTAACAAAAGATTACCCGAGGCTCAAATTTAACGTCAGCTATTTATCCAAAAGTTAAAAGCAAATAGGCTATTTTGTCTTGCTAACGTCCTCCTGATTAACAATCATGTAATAAGTTAGCTAAAGTTTAGCCAGGGCAATATCCTAGGCATACAGGCTAATGTAATGGAGAAACGACAGCTGGATAGTGAAAATATTGCCCTCTCGTTTTTGCAGTCATTTATTCAGAATATATAATGTTAATTGAAGCTATAAAACATGTACACATAGGCTAGCTATGGAAGTCAGTGGCTATCAGTGTGTCCTATATTCTTCAAAATATTTTATTATTTTGTTCAACAGAAAAAACAAAACTCAAACGCAAATAATAGATTAAAAAGGGATAGTTCACCCAAACATTTACATGTAATGACCCTCAAGTGGTTCCAAATCTTTGTCTCTTTATTTTGTTGAACACTAATGAATAAAAGATTAAAAATATATCTTAAAGAAAGCTATAAACCTGAAATCATTGACTTCCAGAGTATGAAAAACAAATGTCATGAAAGTCAATGGTTACAGGTTTCCTGCTTTCTTCAAAATATTATTTTGTGTGTTCAACAGAAGAAAAAAGTCAAATAGGTTTGGAACAAGTAAATGGTGAGTAAATGGTGACAGAATTTTCAGTTTTGAATTAACTATTCTTTTAAGGGTGATTATATGGTGAATTTAGGGTGAAATCTCCTTAATAATCTCCTTATAATACATTTTATTTATTAAAGTACAATTATTACTATTATTTAATAAAAAGTGCCCTTTTTATCCATTTGAGCCCCTGCCCCTTAAAAGGTCTCTGCACGTCCCTGCTGCTTTTGATGTAAAAATGAAAAACTCATAACAGTCAATTTGCGAACATGATATTTGTAAATAATATTGTTTTCATTTTAGACAGACAGGGAAAATAAATTGGCTGAAAATGAGCTCTTAAGCTACTTCAAGTTGAAAACAGACACCGTTGTGGGGTTTTATTTGTATTTGATTGTCATGGTGCTTGTTTTTGTCCTCCTTTTCTTCTGACTTCTTTCATCTGAGTTGGTAGAGAACGGTGTAGTCAAAACGCCAAGGTCGTGGCTTCAATTCCCATGTATTAGTATGTTGAAAGCACAAAATAAACTTTATTGGTTTTGATAAAAGGTTCTTCCAAATAAAGACGTGCAGACGACTCTCGTTTCTTATTTATGCGTTTGTTAGTAAAATAAATATCCCCAAATTTCAGTGCCATTTTCTTCCCTTCTGTCTTATATTTTCGTTCACCTTGTCTGGCCTCACATTCCTGGATAACAGAAGTACACTTCTTTCTGTTGATCCAGTATTTATAAGAGATTTGTGTGTGTGTGTCTGGAGTCAGATTGGTAATACGAGGACATGGGGCTTCAGCAGACCACTGTTTAGTTTGAGAGGTGTGAACTTCCCCGTCAGCTCAATTATTCCAGGGCAATCAGATGTCATGGAGATATCGATCTAAAAATCCCTCATTCATTTCAGTTGTGCATACCTAATTATTCTTCCTCTTTATGACCTTTTCTGTTGCCATGCGAGAATGCAAACTGAGTCTCTTCTATTGCGTTATACTGTATATTGAACTTTGTGTTGTGTGTCGGATTAGCTACAGTATGTGACTCATTTTAAGTGGTTACATCACCCATTAAAAACCCATTACTTGGGAATATAAGCAGAATTTAATGTTTTAGAGTTAGTTTAAACCCCATTTTCTTTCTGTAATCAGGCATAATTTGAAAAAATAATAGTTTTTTTCACTTGGAAAATTTAGAAAGGGTTTTGTTATACTTTTACCCCTTGAGTATTGTCAGATTTGCTACCCTTTTGTTATGTTGGTCGCTGTTTTTGCTCCATTGACTTCCATTATAATGCCAATTTTTGATTGCAAAGCCATGACACCATATAATTATGTAATCTTGATTGTTGGTGGTTTTCCCTATTGGTAAGAGGTCAGATTGGTCATTTTTACTTCTTCCCTAACAGGGAACACTACCAAGAATCAAGAATGCATGATTATATGGTGTTGTGGCTTTGCAATCAAAAATTGGCATTATAATGGAAGTCAATGGAGAAAAAAATATAACGAAAGAGTAGTAGATTTACCCATAGATTTGTGTATTAAGTTTTTGAAAATTGTCAGCATTTCCCCGTCAAAATAAGATTTGTCACCAAAAATCATTTAATTTTCTCAAACACAAGCCCCTTTCACACATACAGACCTTTCCGGAAAATTACCGGCAATTTTCTGGAAAGGGATCATGTGTGAACAGGCCCTTTTTGAAAATACCGGTAAATTCGTTCCGGCAATTTTCCGGAAAGAAAAGTTGTAACATTACTGGTAGTTTGCCGGAATGCTGCTCTGTGTGAATGCAGAAGGAAAATTGCCGGGAAGAGCGCGTTCACGCTGAGAACGCGATGACGTGAGACGTCTACTCCAGCCAATCAGAACATTCAGACGCATTCACATCTGCGCTGTTTATGAAAATAAAAGCCTTTGAATATTTTTCCAGACACATTTAGCTGCTTGATGTTAGTCAGATAACGTTTATATGTTCCTCCTTAATGCCAACTGTGTAAAAAAAATTGTTCCTCCATGTTTTCCTCGAAGTTGTTCACGGCACTTATCCATCCACAGAATTTATAATGTAGTCAAATGTGTAAACGTTTAGCTGCGGTTCACGCTTCTGCTATTAGATGTCTTTGGAACAAAGCAGCTGCATGAATTCTAAAACTTTAAATAAAAGTGAAACCATCAGCAAAAGCCCGACCCCTTCAATCTTTACAAAAACAAGCGCAGCCGTTTAGTGGTCATGTCTGGCTTATGATGTCAGAATTTACCGGTATTTTGGAATGGATGTGTGAATGTGAAAATTCCGGAACATCCTTGCCTGTGTGAACAGTCGTTCCAGAAATTTTTCGGATATTTACCAGTATCACTGTGTGAAAGGGGCTACAGAGATAAGTGTGGCCAAATTAAGACTTAAAATCACCCCAGAGTGGATGAAAACATCCCAACAGCACACAAGGGTTAAAGGAACACTCTACTTTTTTTTTTTTTACCTCTAAGTCCCCTACCATTAGCATCCTGCACGTTCCTAGTCATATCAGCCTAGAAAATAGCAAGTTTTCATTTGACATCTTTCTTAGTACATGATGTAACTACAGAAGCTCTATTTTTTTAAGCTCTATGAGATGTTATTTTTTTCTGTCAGAATTTCTGAAAATCGAGTACATTTCGATACTTTCACAATATTTTCTCAGTTTACATGCTGACCTATGGTTAATCTGTTGTGATACCTAAAACAACCCTTTTTATACCCCTAAATATGTCTAATGACTTCAGCCCCATAGACAGCCTCTACCAATGCATTGATGAAATTAACAGCTGGATGTGCCAAAACTTTCTTCAATTAAACAAAGAGAAAGCTGAAGTCATTGCATTTGGGAACAGAGATGAGGATCTCAAGGTGAATGCGTACCTTGGCTCTTGGGCTCAAACAACAAAGAATAAGGTCAAGAATCTTGGCATGATTCTGGAGTCAGATCTGAGTTTCAGTAGTCATGTCAAAGCAGAATCTTAATCAGCATACTAGCCTCTCGAAAACATTGCACGAATTAGATGCTTTGTTTCTAGTGAAGACTTAGAGAAACTTGTTCATGCTTTTATCACCAGCAGAGTGGATTACTGTGGACTCCTCACTGGCCTTCCCAAAAAGACAGTCAGACATTTGCAGCTCATCCAGATCGCTGCGGCCAGGATTCTGACCAGAATCAGAAAATCAGAGCACATCACACCTGTCCTCAGGTCTTTATACTGGCTCCCAGTTACATTCAGAATAGATTTTAAAGTATTATTACTTGTCTATAAATCACTAAATGGCCTAGGACCTCGGTACATTACAGATATGCTCACTAAATACAAACCTAACAGATCACTCAGATCATTAAGATCAAGTAAATTAGAAATTCCGAGAGTACAGTCAAAGCAGGGTGAATCCGACATCAGCTACTGCGCCCCCCGCTGCTAGAATCAGCTTTCAGAAATGATCAGATGTGCTCCAACATTGGGCTCATTCAATTCCAGACTTAAAACACATCTGTTTAGCTGTGCCTTTACCAAATGAGCACTGTGCTATATCCGACAGATCACATTATTATGTCTTTCTTTTCTTTTTCTTTTCTTTAAAACCTGTTTAAAACATTTGAATGTTTTTTTCTTATACTTGTTTCCTTTATTCGTCTTTGTGTAAAGCACTTTGAATTACCATTGTGTATGAAATGTGCTATGTAAATAAACTTGCCTTGCTTAAAATAAATAAAATACCCATCATTTACTTACCATCTTATTTAAAAGCTGTATGGCTGACTTTAATTTGTTTAAAATATTTTTTTAAGCTATATTGTTTGATTCCAAACTACTTTTTATATAGCTAAACATGTTTTTATTATCATATAATAAATTCTTTAAAGTTTTTGTCACTGGTATGTGCTGTGATTTGACAAAATATATAATCTGATATGTAGTTATGTTTAAAGTAGCAAATGACTTTAAGTGGCGCTTGAATACTTAAACTGCCTTAAATTATGAGGAGCGTAAAAGTTTTAAAGTAGTTTCTCGAACACTGATATACACATTGGCTCTTCCAGGGCGGCGTTACAATAACTCAATAACCTCCTGCGCTCTTACATAAACATGCACAAATCAACTTAGCCTCGCCATCTGCCCTCTTTTCTCTCTCTTTATCAATCTATCACAAACACACATGCGCACATTTTTCCCCATCCAAACACTCGCAATTCCCAACATCCTTTTCCCCTGCAGGCGTATAGTCTTCGCAAGCCTCTCTGAACACATTCGTTCTCACTCTCAGGTCCTGATACACGTCCACAGGGAAGTGTGCTTGAACTGTGAGACTGTTAACACTCATTTAAGCCCGTTGCTATCTGCTACTATCAGACATTACTCAAGAGGTGCAGACAACTGAGGAAAAAGTTCTCCCGAGTCTGAAGGCCTGATGGTGTTTGAGGTTAGGGTGTAAGCTGAGACTCTTTTTGAAGAGGTCAGGGCTTCTGAGGCGTTGATAGGCAAATAAAAGAGCCACAGAGGCTTTAAGAAGAGACAGTACGCATGCTGTGCAGAGCTGGATAGTGCTGGATGGTTTTGAGGTCAGTGTTAGTGCAGAACGCAGTCTGACTGGAAGGCCTGTTTCCCGTTGCACGCATATCAGTAGAACTGTAGCACTAGTAAATGAAGCGAACTCTGGATTGGTGCGTTATTTTTAGTATTTAATTAGGTAACACTTTATTTTGATGGTCAATTTGAGTATTAGATGACTGTCTGCTTAATATCTGTTTATACAGCTCCTTCAACAGACATTTAACTGACTATAAGACACTTTGCAAGTACATGTCAACTTACACTAACCATAACCTCAACCTAACAGTCTACTTATAATCTAATGAGAATTCCTTGGCATGTAGATGCAATGTAACTTAAATTCGACAAACGGACCGTCAAAATAAAGTGTGACCTTTAATTAGTATTATTACATGGCTGTCTGGAATACTTGATTCTGATTGGTCAGTCGTGACATTTTAAGGTATGTTATTCAGAGATAACAACTGCTAAATAACACTGGCTCATCTGGGAGATGATTCCAAGCATCAGCAACAGAAAACTGTAAAGAGTAGCGACTAAATGAAGTGCGAAATTTGGGTATGCAAAGGTTAATAAAACCACTTGAGCGCAGATTTCCTGAATGTTAATAAGTGACTGTAATTATAGTGGAGTTTTTCCAATACGAGTTTTTTAAATGAACGGAAACCAACGAATTTGTCGACGTGATTAAAGAGAAGGCCAATTCAATAAAGAATACAGTTGACAGTGAGTATTAAATGGCGCACCAGTAACAAAACGAATTGCTGCATGGTAAATAACATCCAGTTTGTTTGTTTGAAGCTGATCTGTAAATTAAATCCCCATAATCCAGAATTGGTAATACTGTTAATTTGACCAAATGCTGCTTTGAAGAGTGCGTAAAGGAAGATTTGTTTCTCTAAAGAAAACCAATCCGGGCTTTAACCTTTTTGAGCAATTAATTTATGTGAGTTTCAAATGTCAGTTAGCCATCTAACCAGATACTGAGATATTTGTAGCAGTCAACATAAGCAATCTCAGTTCCGTTCAATGAGGAAATTTTAGGAGGAAACTCAACATGTGGTAAATTTCTAATTAAAACCATACATTTTGTTTTATTAGTATTTAAAACTAAATGAAGATTGATAAAAGCGCGTTGGATGCTTAAAAAACTGGCTTGCAGTGAAGAAAGTGCTGTAGTCAGAGAAGTACTAGATGTATAAATGATGGTATCATCAGCGTATAGTTGTATGCAAGAATCACCTGCAGCAGAAGCAATATCATTAACATAAATTATAAACACAGTGATTTGAAGTGCAAAAGACAACCAAAGCAGATATTCCAAAAACTGGGACTTTATTTACAATTCCCAAGTGAACAAAAACAATGAATTAATCAAAAATAAGAAAAAAAAGTAATGCACAAACATACTATTTACAATATGTTCAATATTGAAACAAACACCAAGATGGGGGAAAACGAGAGCTGGCAGATGGGACGTGGGCGGCGCTAAAGAAAATAATAGAACAAAGCCCATACAATGTCTAACTCCCCAAAACATCTGACTAACTAAATAAACCAAACAAAATAAATAAACACACTAAGATGTCTTCCGACTATCCTAACTATCCTATTCTATTTATTCAAAAGTACAAGGGGTGATGCTCGCCCCTAACCTAATGTACTAAACACAAGAGTAGTCCTACGTGTTGCAAAATGTATGTCACGTGACCTGCTTACCTGTCCGATTCATCCGAAACAACATAAGTGAATGAAATTGAGAAATGGGACGGTATGATACGAATGGTGGATGGATAACGTGAACACACAGAAATGGGCAACAACAGAATACACAGTTAGACAGGCTTTTCTCTGCGACGCAATAACCGAACAATACAACAAAAACAAGAGGGACAAGGAAAAATGGGCTGGTGAGTGGTCTGACGCACTCTTTTATGTCGGGTGGTCTTGGCCTATTGGACATGATGTCAGAGTGATGTCACTAGGAAGGAAATGATTGACAAGTGGATTGACCGATGAACAGAACCTTAGAAAATGAAGCAGATACAGGAGAACAGAGCGAGAGAGGGGCACAAACAACACAAGCATGTAACACTGGATAATGCGTAATTTAGTGTATACTCCATCAGCAGTTTTTATTTCTGTTTTGCATTAAGAATATATAAACTATTACAACTCAGAATAATGTTTTGTGTTTTGTGTCAAGTAGCCATGTAATATGTGGGATAAAGTACATCCAGGATGGTTGTTTTTAGCATGATAAAGCATTATCCCTAACTTTATCCCTAACTTATACATCAGAGCAGTTAAATAGTTGATTCTAATTGTCTGATCAACATCCTAAGTTCTGCAGTTATTTTCAAATAAACACACAGCTAAAACCGTTTCAGGCAGTTCTTGACTACATTGCAGTTCCTAACTGATTGATTTCAACAGAACCCCTAAAGGGACAGGTTGGTGGGAAAAAATATATATAGAAGAAGAAACAGGAGAAACACAATATCCCATGTTCAAAACCTTTGGATTATCCTGAAGAACATTGTGTTGTCTTGCAAAAGAAATTTGCGTTTGTGCTTTTGAAATGTAACGTCTGGATAATTATTTAATTTAATTGTTTAACTTCATTTTTGAGGGTCGCAGTGCTTAATTTGTAAAATCGAGGTCCCGGAACAGATCGGGGTTACGGATCCAGCATGGTACCGGAGGAGGGAGAGGTAACGCGGATGAAAGTGAAGAGTGGAGGGTGATTGGGTCGGGCGGTGTCGCGGACAAAAGTGAAGAGCGGGGGGTGGGTAGAAGTTTGTCGCGGACGAAACTGAAGAGGGTTGGGGAGTCACACGGGGCATGTGAGGAGGGGGCATTGGTAAAATGATCCGGCTTGTTCCAGCACAAAATAAGCCCTAGAGAGTAGTATGTTGTATTTGCACATTTATCCACTTGAATCTAAATGCAACATTTTATTATTAACAAGGTTGAGTTCATTATGCGCATCATCCATTTAATGTGATAAATTGAATTTTAAGTTGCATTTACTTTGGGTTTATCTGATTGCCTGTATTAGAATGTACTTTAAATAAACTGATTATTGAATTTGGATTTTTTTAATAGGCTATTAGTTTCTTAGTACATTAAACCACATTAAACCTTCTGTTTCTAATGGATTTATCTGTGAGGAAAACACTTTGTGTAATTTAACATGTTGTATTCTTATTCTGGGTTCATCTGCTTGGCTGGATGCAGAATATTTTTAATAAGCTCAATACCAATCGTGGCCTTTGTAACATTTTATTAATGCATTAAGCCACATTAAGTGTTTTAGAATCGCCCTGCTTGCAAATTGTCAGTAAAATAATGGCAAAAGTTCAGAATAAAACTATATGAGCTGCTCTATAACTCCATGTCTCAATCACTGCAAGAGGTAAAGTGAACAGGAAGTGTTTGTACAAACTCAACACATTTGCGAGGGGACCAAAAGTTTTTGCAAGAGCCCAAATGTTCTTTTGTGAGGGAACACAAAAGTTTTTTTGCCAGTAAATGCAATGATTTGCCTGGGAACGCTCAAATTTTGCGATCAAAAGTTGTGCAAAAAACTTAGCGACAGAATTCTTTCCTACACATTTCCCCCCACCACCATGTCCAACCCCTATATGCATTTCTAGAGAGCGCAAAATAAGTCCTAGGAGCTACGCTTTTTTGAAGTTTTTGTTTTTACAAATCCACAGTGGCCCCTGTGTACATTTTTTTGAGATCTCAAATTTCTCTCATGAGTGCCATTCTCACGTAAACCCACCAGAGGCCGCTGTTGACTAACTGACAGATTAACTGACCCACTCTTCTCCTTCCCTAAACCCAACCAATAGTGTTTTAAAAAGCACAGATTGGTCAGCGTGCACCCACTTCCCTAAACCCAACTGACAGTGTTTTCAAAAGCAATTCAGAAAAGAAAAGCCCTCGTGGTCACCTGATTTTTACCATATTTTCAGATTTTATCACTTTCTCACCCTGTTATTTATTAGTTTATTTTATTTTTTGGCTGTTGTTTTTGTCTTACCTGCTTTCTGGAACTGTTCTTCACCAGACTCGAACTACCCTGTCGTTGTGGTCAACTGCTCTGCGTCTCAAATTCACCAACATATGCAGCGAGCCACTGGACAAACTGCTAACAGCGGAAAAGCCATCCATACGGAGGTAACGCCCTATTCACACAGGGCTTCAGCGTCAACGCTTGATGGAGGGCGTGTCTGAAGCGATCATCATAGCAGCGTTAGATAATGAAGTCAGTCCGTAATCGGCTGCTGTCTGAGCTAGGGCATTTGCATAAAGCGATCTGATTGGCTGACGCTTCCATTGGCGCTTGAAAAGTTGAGAAATTCCCAACTTCTTCACCGAGCAACGCCACTGAAGCGGTGCCGACAGATCAACAATTTAGTTTGGCAATGCTTGACGTCACCCAAAGTGAATGGGAAGCGATGCACGTGTGAATAGTGCATAAGCGGTCAGCTGATAAGCATGAAAAGGAACAGCATCATACCACCCCATAGCATTCGTTTTAAAGACAATATGCAGCCATACAGTATGTTCCTCTGGCTAAATAATTTACGATCTCTAGAAATGTATATACTGTAGGGCTACATTTTCAGAATGAGCCTATGTTGACCATGTCCCTATAGGGGCTCCATAGATTTCAGTTATTTTCAATTTTCTGAGTCTAAATCTGCCAAAATTACATCAAAACACACCTTACACTTTACAATAGGTTCCATTACTTGATGTTAGTTAATGTATTTCTAAAGTTTATGTCTATAAAATTATAACTATTGGATAAATTAACTGCAATTAGATGTTTTTTGGTCACACTTTATAATAATGTACAATTCACGCTATTAACAAACTATTAACTAAGACTTTTAGCACAATAAACTACTAATTAGCTGCTTATTAATAGTTAGTAAGGTAGTACTTTAGGTATTGGGTAGGATCAGGGATGTAAAATAAGAGCATACTGTCATGTCATTTTCATCCTCTTATCCGGGGCCGTGTCGCGGGGGCAGCAGTCTTAGAAGAGAACTCCAGACTTCCCTTTCCCCAGACACTTCCTCCAGCTCCTCCGGGGGGATCCCGAGGCATTCCCAGGCCAGCCGAGAGACATAGTCCCTCCAGCGTGTCCTGGGTCTTTCCTGAGGCCTCCTCTCAGTGGGACATGCCTGGAACACCTCCCTAGGTAGACGTCCTGGAGGCATCCGAAACCGATGCCTGAGCCACCTCAGCTGACTTCTCTTAATGTAGAGGAGCTCCTCCCGGGTGACAGACCTCCTCACCCTGTCTATAAGGTTGCGCCCAGCCACCCTGCAAAGAAAACTCATTTCAGCCGCTTGTATCCGAGATCTTGTCCTTTCGGTCATGACCCAAAGCTCATCACCAAAGGTGAGAGTAGGAATGGAGATTGACCGGTAAATCGAGAGCTTTGCCTTTCGGCTCAGCTCCTTCTTTACCGCAACGAACCGGTACATCGACCGGTCCGTCTGCTGCAGCTGCACCGATCCGCCTGTCAATCTCACACTCCATCCTTCCCTCATTCGTGAACCCCAAGATACTTATACTCTTCCACCTGGGGTAAGGACTTTCCTCCAACCTGGAGATGGCAAACCACCTTTTTCTGGTGGAGCACTATGGCCTCGGACTTGGCGGTGCTGATTCTCATCCCAGCCGTGTCACACTCGGCAGCAAACCGCCCCAGTAAATGCTGAAGGTCTATGTTCGATGAACCCAACAGAATGACATTGTCTGCGAATAATAGACATGAAATCCTGTGGTCCCCGAACCGGACCTCCTCCAGCCCAAGGCTGCGCTTTGAAATTCCGTCCATAAAAATTATGAACAGAATTGGTGACAAAGGGCAGCCCTGCCGGAGCCCAACATGCACTGGAAACAAGTCTGACTTACTGCCGACAATGCGAACCAGACTCTGTTCATATAGGGATGAGACAGCTCTTAACAAAGGGCCTCTGACCCCATACTCCCACAGCACCCTCCACAGAATGCCACGAGGGACACGTTCGAATGCCTTCTCCAAGTCCACAAAACACATGTGGACTGGTTGGGCATACTCCCATGAACCCTCGAGCACCCTGGTGAGGGTATAGATCTGGTCCAGTGTGTCACGGCCTGGACGAAATCCGCATTGTTCCTCCTGAATCCTTGGTTCAACCATTGGCTGGATCCTTCTCTCCAGTACCCTGGCATAGACTTTCCCAGGGAGGCTAAGGAGTGTGATGCCCCTATAGTTGGAGTACAACCTCCGGTCCCCTTTCTTTAAAAATGGGCTTATTACCTGCCTAGTATTAAGATATTAACAGTTATTAGCACTTATACAGTATGCTCTCTGCTTTTTTTTAAAGAGAATATTGTATTAGTGCTAATAACTGTTAATATCTTAAAAATAGGCAGGTAATAAGCCAGCAGTAAATGGTGTGAATTGTTACTTAATGTTTAATTAATTATTCCCTCTTTTCTAATTAATATTAATGCATATATTTTACATTTTCCATTGATTGCTTGTGTGCTTTACTGTTAGTATAACTTGCATCAAGCCTAACTGCCTTTTTTTATATTTACTGCATAAGATTTTGTTAGTAAAGATATAAATTGTGCCTTTTGGACTAAATAAGACCTCGCCTTACCTATGCTGCTGGAAGCCTGTCGTTCACCTTTTGAGTCGGATATCACATCATACTTCATAAGACAAGCCTCAGACAAAGGAGCAAGAACTCAATCTGCCAACAGCTGGCAAAAGACATTTGAAGTCAAAAATATCCTTTGCGAATCTCCAAGCACAAACCTGTCTAGGAAAGGAAACCGTATGAGAGATGACTCATTAGATTGCATTACTTTTTCCATTGCTCAGGGATCTAGTTTTTCTGCTCTGTACAGCAGGTGATACATCTTTGCGGGTTGGCGGTTTCCAAAAGGAATAACCCCGCCAAATATTCCAGGTTTGTGATGTCGACGGCACTCAGTATTTGTTGAGACTGGGTCAGGCAGGTGCTGATTCAAGTCTGTGGTAAATCTGGAGGCTGCACTTTTGTGCCATTTAACTACTGTCCTGTGAACTCTCTGACTGTCCTTGCTTCAACTTGCAGAGAGAGACGGAGAAAAGAATAGTCCCTATCAATTATGGCAAGATCATTAATGCATTTTAGCTCAACAAACTGCTAATTTGCTGCTTATTAATAGTTATTAAGGTAGTAATGTAATGTGTGCATTTTATCGTGTATGGTCATACACCCAAAGCGCTTTACAATCATGAGGGGGGTCTCTCCACTCCACCACCAGTGTGCAGCATCCACTTGGATAATGCGACGGCAGCCACAGGACAACGGCGCCAGTGCGCTCACCACACACCAGCTATTGGTGGACTGGAGGGACAGTGATAGAGCAAATTCGGTGGAGGCGGATGATTAGGAGGCCATGATGGGTAAGGGCCTACCCTGCTAAAAAATCCAGCTTAAACCAGCCTAAGATAGTTGGCTGGTTTTAGCTGGTCGACCAGCCTGGTTTTAGAGGGGTTTTGGCCAATTTCAGGCTGGTTTCCAGCCATTTCCAGCCTGGTCTTAGCTGGTCAGGCTGGGAGTTGACCAGCTAAAACCAGCTTGACCAGCCAAAACCAGCTATATCCAACTTAAACCAGGCTGGACTAGCTGGTTTAAGCTGGTCATTTTCCACCCTGACCAGCTAAGACCAGGCTGGAAATGGCTGGAAACCAGCCTGGAAATGGCCAAAACCCCTCTAGAACCAGACTGGTCGACCAGCTAAAACCAGCCAACAGCTTAGACTGATTTAAGCTGTTTTTTTCAGCAGGGTATGGAGGGAATTTGGACAGAACACCGGGGTTACACCCTTACTCTTTACAAGAAGTTCCACGGGATTTTTAATGACCACAGAGAGTAGTAGTTGGGTTTAGGTATTGGGTAGGATTAATAATGTAGGTTGAGATCATGTAGAACAGGGGTGACCAACCCTGCTCCTGGAGATCTACCGTCCTGCAGATTTCAGTTGCAACCCATATATAACACACCTGCCTGTAATTATCTAGTGCTGCTCAGGTCCTAATTAGTTGGTTCAGGTGTTTGATCAGGGTAGGAGCTGAACTCAGCAGGAAGGTCGATCTCCAGGAGCAGGGTTGAGCACCCCTGATGAAGAATATGTACTTAAGTACTAATAAACAACCAATATCTTAATAATAGGCAGGTAATAAGCAACAACAGTAGGTAATAGTGAGGATTGATTAATAATGTATACTATGCTATACACTATGTATACTATTCCTATTGTATACTAAAGTGTTACTTAGAACAAGATCATTATTGAGTTTTTCTTTCATTTAACATTTGGTTCACTTTATTTTATTTTATTTGATGATAAAAAGCATTTAAAAAGCATACTTCCTTACAAAAAAATTCCAGTTATTAATAGAAAATCTAAGTGATTGTTTTCAAAAGTAGTGTAAAATTTTAATGTGTAAATGGCAAACTGGGGTGACATGGTGGCTAAGTGGTTAGCTCTTTCGCCTTACAGCTAGAAGGTCGCTGTTTCGAGTCCTAGCTGGGCCAGTTGGCATTTCTGTTTGGTGTGCGTTTCCTCTGGGTGCTTTGGTTTCCCACAGTTCAAAGACATGCCGTATACAGTAGGTGAATTGGATGAACTAAATTGGTTGTAGTGTGTGTGAATGTGAGTGTGTATGGGTGTTTCCCAGTACTGGGTTGCGGCTGCAAGGGCATCCGCTGCGTAAAAAATACGCTGGAATAGTTGGTGGTTCATTCTGCTGTGGGTCCCACCGATAAACAAGAGACTAAGTCGAAGGAAATTAATGACTGAAATGCCAAATTGAAAAACGAATACCAACTGAGAATGAATACAAAGTAATTGCTTTCTTCCACAAGGTTCAGAATTATTAATAAAAATATAAATGAATTTAAACAGAAAAGGTCAGTACTCTGGAGCTTCTCTCTTCTCTGTCAGACAGTAGAGTTATTAAAGTGAGTTATTGAAGTGCAGTTTGAATCCCATCAAGTGCACAGCTAATATCTCTATCCTGCTTTTTTATCAGCTGCTCACTTATTATATAAATACTGAGAAAAAAATAATGAAAACTA
The DNA here is from genome assembly GCA_903798195.1 of Danio kyathit. Classification (NCBI taxonomy): domain Eukaryota; kingdom Metazoa; phylum Chordata; class Actinopteri; order Cypriniformes; family Danionidae; genus Danio; species Danio kyathit. The sequence goes on from LR812543.1 coordinate 36,576,204, forward strand.
ACCTTCCAAACACTGTATAACCCCATAAGTCTGGCTGCATTTGACAATTTATACAGGAAGGTTAATAATATTAAGGGAAATTTAATAATTTTGCCTTTTTGTGTGTGTGTGTGTGTGTGTGTGTGTGTGTGTGTGTGTGTGTGTGTGTGTGTGTGTGTGTGTGTGTGTGTGTGTGTGTGTGTACACTCAAACATATAAACACTTTTGTTTATTTTGTTTATTTTTAAAACTTTGTTCACACATTTGTCTAAATCTGTGTTAGTGAGCACTTCTCCTTTGCTGAGATAGTCCATTCACTTCACAGGTGTGGCATATCAAGATGCTGATTAGGCAGCATGATTATTGCACAGGCGTGGCTTAGGCTGGCCACAATGAAATATCATTCTAAAATGTGCATGTTTTTGTTTTGTTTCTCTTTGTTTTTCTTTTCTGTTATTATTGTTGGTATCTTAGCATTGTTGTATGTGTGTTTTGTTTATTGTGGTGTGTGTATAAAAATGTTCCGGGTTTGGTATTGCTTTGGTATTGACTAACATATATGTACAAACATATTATTGTAAAGCATTCTATTGACCTTATTCTTCAATGTGGAAGTGCGCTCGTTTTTGTGATTTATTTAGAACTTCCGATTCAGTCACCTATGGGAGAAATGAATAGGAATAATAAACAGCAGAAAACAGTCCAACTACTTGCTCTACAAACAAGTGTTTGCATGACTTTACAGACCAAGTAGAATAATATAATAAGAAAATATTATGAAGGTAAATCAGTTGCGAAACTCGAGAGCTTGCAAATCTAAATGTGAGAACTTGTAAGAATAATATTTGTATGTGTAGGTTGAAATGTACACTCACAGCTCTGATGTGAACAGCTGAATCCCTCGATTTGCACACACACACAATAATCAACACACTTGTGTTTTGAATTCGAAGTTGCAGATTAATAGTTGTGCATTTGTGAAATGTCATTCACAAATACAAAATGAAAGACACAGATGTGCAAGTCAAATTTGATTGCAGTTTCATTGTACAACCACAAGTTGGCACTCACAACCTCTCAGATTTGCCAGTTCAACTACAAATCTCCCGCTCTCTGACTTTTGCTACACATCTGGCGTGATCTCTGTAGCAGAACTGATTTGTGCACTGGTAGATGCAGAGGCGCGAGCAGCGCGGGGCGGGGGAGAAGCGGGGCAGGGGTAAAGCTGTTTTATTGGCCGATGCCTGACCAATGAACAATGCCGGTAGCCAAAGGGACTCGACTGCAGAAGAATAATTACTATGATTATTTTATTATTTCGTTTTTTTTTTCACTAATTTCTCAACAGATGTTTAATAAATATCATTAACTCTACGAAAATTTATATACCAATAAAAGAGCAGCAAAGTCAGTATTGACTAGAGCCAGCCAATGAGATGGGACGTTTCTGTACGTCAGCACTCAGCAATCAGAGGGTAAGTTATTGTTTTTAATAATTATCTAGATGTTCAATACTGTTAGCTAAGCTAAGAACTGTGCTAGGTTCTGTGGTTCTGTAGTTTTTACAAGTAATATATATATATATATATATATATATATATATATATATATATATATATATATATATATATATATTGATTCATTGGTCAGGCATCGGCCAATAAAACCGCTTTACCCCTGCCCCCCCCCGCGCTGCTCGCGCCTCTGCATCTACGAGTGCACAAATCAGTTCTGCTACAGAGATCACGCCAGATGTGTAGCAAAAGTCAGAGAGCGGGAGATTTGTAGTTGAACTAGCAAATCTGAGAGGTTGTGAGTGCCGACTTGTGGTTGTACAATGAAACTGCAATCAAATTTGACTTGCACATCTGTGTCTTTCATTTTGTATTTGTGAATGACATTTCACAAATGCACAACTATTAATCTGCAACTTCGAATTCAAAACACAAGTGTGTTGATTATTGTGTGTGTGTGCAAATCGAGGGATTCAGCTGTTCACATCAGAGCTGTGAGTGTACATTTCAACCTACACATACAAATATTATTATTACAAGTTCTCACATTTAGATTTGCAAGCTCTCGAGTTTCGCAACTGATTTACCTTCATAAAATATCAGTTTGCAACATCCAGCAGCACAACAAGATTTTTTTTACATCTAAAAATGAATGGAAGTGAATGAGACCAGAAGCCTCGAGCCAAAAAGATTCAAATGACTGTGCCCACTCGTACATGAAGAATAAGGTGAATAGAAAAATATTCATTTAAAAGAGATATCTGTGGGGGGTGTACTGTAAATAAAAAAAAAAACTATCTGCCAAAAAACTTAATAAATTACAACATACATACCCAGCAAGTATTTTTGTTCTTAAAAGATGTCTAATAGATGTCTATTAGACGTCTAAACATAGTCATCTTGATTAAAACAAGGCTAAATTTGGGCTGTCAGTGAAAATCTAACAGACGTCCAAGAATAGGCCAAAACTAGACTAGTCATCAAATAAACAGAAATGAATGACTACACATATAAAGTCTGTCTAATCTGTCTATTTGATGACTAGTTTTGGGCTATTCTTAGATGTCTATTAGATTTTCACTGCCAGTCAAAGTTTAGCCTTGTTTTAGCCAAGCTGTCTACATTTAGATGTCTATTAAACACAAGTGTTTGCTGGCAAGTCGACTCTGAGAAGAGCAAGCATAAGTTCACGTCAGGTTATGCAGATCTCAGTCCACTCCGATGAGCAATCCTCCACAGCTTTCACTGATAAATCAATGTGAACAAAGTGTACAACAAGTGAATCTTTCAGTTAGCTGCTAGCATCCTTAACCGCGACACCACCCACCCACAATTCATCTTCTATTTGGGTGTGAGACGATCAGTAACTAGGCCGCAGTATTTAGTACATTGTGTCACATTTGTGTGTTTGTATCATGTGAGTCAGCCAGCGCAGAGGAGGTCGTGTGTTCTTGGTGACTGTCTTTACCCGGCGGAGTTGCTTCATTCACAAAAAAAAAAAAAAAAATGCTGCTCTTCTGACCTAGTTCCTGGCAATGATGTTTAATTTTGCCCTTGTGCACATTTTTGGACAGACTGTCTGTTTGGCTCAAGATTAAGAAGCTGTTTTTTAAACACAGAGTGTGTGAGAGTCTCCGGATCCGTGCTGTCCTTCAGAACATGTCCGGTTTTCTCACAGTTACATGAGAACCAAGTATTTTGACAACAACAGGGAATCTGGGTCACAGAGCTCAAACATCTAAGTAGGCCTGTGCAGTTTGTCAATAAACTAAAAGTTATCTTTATTCACCTATGTACTTTACAGGATACAGTATCTCTCACAGTGATGTCATATCCTTTTAATTACAGTTTTACGATTCTGTGGTTACATTTTATTTCACATGTAAGCTGTTATAGACGTTTTTAACAGACATTTGTCTTCTATAAAATGTTATTTTTCTTAAAAAAATGCTATATTTGCAAACATTGCTGCACATTTTGAGAAAAATACACCTTAAATTCAATATTAGCAACATATCTTTCTATAGAGACAGATTAATGGGATTTAAAGGGCACCTATTTGACCTCTTTTTCAAGATTTAAGAGAAGTCTTTTGTGTCTCCAGAATGTGTCTGTAAAGTTTCAGCTCAAAACACTGACTGTTCTTATGGCCTGTGCCTTTAATGCTAGTTCTCCCCGCCCACCGTTACCACATGCCTGTCACGCCCCATTCACAGCTTCAACGCTTCCCATTCACTTTGAATGGGTGATGTCAGGCGTTGCCGAACTGCATTGTGGATCCGTCGCCACCGCTTCAGAGGCCTTGCTCGCTGCAGAAGTTGGGACAGGCTCAACGGAAGCGTCAGCCAATCAGATCGCTGTATGCAAATACACCAGCTCCAACAGTGGCCTATTGCTGACTAATTTCATTGGCTGACGCTGCTATGACGATCGCGTCAGCCCCAACTTCAGACACCCTCTGTCAAGCGTTGTAGCTGAAGCCTCGTGTGAATGGGACGTCAGAGTGTGCCTCAATCTCCGCCTTGGCTGCATCAGATAAACAGCACAGTGACAGACATGAAGAAAGCAGATCTCACGTAACGTTTGTGAGAAGTACTACAGTAAGAACTTTCCCAATGATTATTTGATGTATTTGTTATGGAGGTAATTCAAGCCTTTCTGCAACGGTTAGTCACACACACAGCGCATGCATTTAACTTTGCACTGTTTTTGCACGGCAAATGTGACAGAGTACACGTTAATATCTAGTGCTGTATGGATATCTGTTATGTTAATGTACAAAATAAATCTGATTTAACGTCCACAAACCGGGATTGAAACGTCTTCTTTTATAATTTATAAAAGTAAAGACGGTAAAATCGCTGTAATTCATTACAAACATGCACTGATTTAAAAACATTTTAAACTTTTAAAACTCCTTCTTGAGCACATTTGATGATGATTGATGATCACAGAGAGCTGAACAGATCTTTTAATTCCAGTTGCTTTGCGCACGTCCTGTCTTGTTGACATGATTATATGGAGAAATGTTAATACGCGGCTGTCAATCAAAACCGCACTCCTATGTCACGCTGTGGTGGGCCCCAAAATGGGAGGGATTTGGATCCTATTTTATCATCAGGAAATTTAAAAAAAGAGACTTATTGTCTTTGTCACTCCAATATGACAATGGATACATAATACCTACACATAGTTCTGTCCAAACAGCTTACAACAGATGATGCTCATCATAGGTGCCCTTTAAAGTAATAAATTATATTTATATGCAATCTAGGCTGTCACTAGGTAGACAAGTGTGGCTAAGAATATTGTGGCTGAAGCTGTCAAACTGATGTCATCACAGAAGTGCTGTCACTCCAAATATGGAAGCAAATGGTTAGATTTTGATTTAAAAAAAAAAAAAAAGTATAATTCAACAAGTCTGATACAAACAATCTATTTAAATATTAATGAAATGTTTATTCAGGCTCATTTTTGTGATTTTAAAAAGTCAAAATATTTGGAAAGTATATATTGAGTAGAGAGCGGGGCTTTCTTTTTGCTTATCGTTCTCTCATAGCAAACTAACAGTAAGAGGGGTGTGGCTAAGAATACTGTGGCTGAAGTTGTCAAATTGATGTCATCAAACATGGAAGCAAATCGTCAGATTTTAATTGAAGATTATTAAAAAAAAGAAATAAAACTAGTCTGTTACAAAGTGTCCATTTAAATGTTAATTAAATGTTTAATTAGGCCATATACCCTCGTTTGTGATTTTAAAAAGGTCACAATATTTGGAAAGTATATTTGATGAGATATACTTTGAGTATGTCGTTGTGCTTCCAAATGAAATGGAATATTGAGTAGGGATCAGAGCTTTGTTTTTGCTTATCTTTCTCTCATAGTAAACTAACAGTATGAGGGGTGTGGCTAAGAATATTGTGGCTGAACCCGTCAAATAGAAGTACTGCCACTCTAAACATGTAAATGATCAGGTATTGATTGAAGATTACCAAAATCTTTTTTTCTTTATTTTTTTATTTTTTCCCAAGTAGATTAACTTGCACGGTTTAATTGTTCACCTAAAAAATATCAACGTGTGCTAGCAACTTAAACATTGCAAATTTTTACTATAATATTCAACTAGTCTGTTACAAACTGTGCATTAAAATGTTAATGAATTGTTGAATCAGTGAAATCATCACATTTTGATTTAAAAAAAATCACAACATTTGGAAAGTGAGCAAATTCATGTCGAAATCTTGGACTTGCATATTTTTGCAGCTATAATATATTCATCTAATCTGCTACCCTAAATATATGCTTTGCAAACAGTATATTTTGTGAATTATTTTGTCAAATTTAAGTGTTGTGTTATCCAAAACTGGCTTACTAGATTCTGCCAGAATGAGTCTCTTGTCTATAGTAAATTTTGCGGTGTTGTGAATCTTCACACAGCTCCCAATAAAAATGGCTTTGCTTTAGGTGGCGCTGTGAATCCTGCACATTTGTTTGTCACAGCTCAACAACCTTAAAGCTCACAGAAAATCTGCCACTGTAAGTCAATCAGAAAGAGTCCTACAGTACATTGCGATGATTCCAATTGAAATGACTAAATTTTGATCACAATTTCCCAAGTCATTTTAAGTCTTCCTATACCTTTAAATCACTGTTATGTTGCTGCCTAGGTTTTTAGAATGGGCTACAGAACTCATACATTATGGATCATCTTTTTTTGCTGTTTTGTTTTGGATTTCAACTCTGAGGTCACAACCAAAAAGTAAAACATTCTATGAAACTTGATCCTGGCAAAAATCTTCATTGTGCTTTTTTCTCATTGAGATGACTGGATTTTATTTAATGTTATTTACTAAGGATAAAAGCATGTTGCTGCTTAAGTGCCATGCCACATCTTTTAGAATTGTAAACATTGATTTCTATGAGGGTACACACACCGGCACTATTTGGCATTTTGCATTGCTTAGTGTAAGGATGTTTTTTTTTTTACTACAGCAGTTTAAACTGCAATTCTGCCGAACACCTAAAAACGTATTAGTATGATGGAGAAAACTGTACATTTCTAGTCAAACCATACTTATATAATCTTATACCAAAAACAGAAATAAAGGCAGCATTGATAGCTAAAAATGTGGGAAAGCGTTGCTGTTATGTGATTGTACTATATTGCATTATGAAGCAATTAAGTGTTGACGTTAAATTAAAAGTAATTCACAAATTCTTGAAAATGAATTGATTTAATGACAATACTTTACTATGGTTACAACTGAATTAGTTACAAAACAACTGTATAAAATGACAAAACATAAAATGATAACATGATATTAATTGTACCCAATTTAAATGTAAAATAAAGTAACCTCAAAAAGAGAGAGACGGGGAGGGAGAGAGAGAGAGCAGAGAGTAGGCCCCAAAGAGAGCCTCATAGCAGTAGAGCCAGAGAAAGAGAGGAGCAGAGCAGGTAAAGAGAAAGAGCAAAGTTTACAAACCAATTTTGTCTCTTCCTCGACCATGTGACCAAAGCCCAAATACTGAGACATACAAACTGACCAATCAACATGTGACCACATCATAAACCCCCCAAAGTCCACATACACCTTAACCAGGCTCTGATCTTAACAATATCTGCCTTTGGAATCTGTATGGACCTTCTTGGTGAGAAAGACATGTTTTGCAATATAAACAAATGCATATAATTTTCACTCTTACACTACTGACTATATATATATATATATATATATATATATATATATATATATATTAGTGCTGGGCCGTTATCGGCGTTAACGTGCTGCGTTAACGCGAGACTATTATTGCGCGATAAAAAAAATATCGCCGTTAATCTACTCTCAAATTTAGGTTGGGAGCTGGGTCTATTTTACCCAAGCTGTGATAACTTTCACCTATCAGCGCGGATGGATACCTGACCGGTGAGCCGTCTGCCCTTCTGAATCAAATCAGCAGGCTGCCTGACTCTAACTGGAGGTCGGCAGTTTCATATTAACTCACGGATATTTCATTCATTCCTTCGTGACAAAGTGGGGTATTTGACGCAAATACGGAGAGAATGTTATGGAATTTAATAACGCATGCCAAATGGTAAGAAAAAAAACTTCCGCATTTCGCGATGTGTGTGTGTGTATGTATGTGTGTGTGCAGTCCTTTACTGACAGCCGCGTGTGGATCTTGTCGGAAAATATGGCGAAAGGTCCTAAAGACCGCCAAGTTTACTTCAATAATGCCACTAATATCTGCATACTCCACATCTTAATTCCATTTCTGTTTAGTTCAGTAATGACTTTAGATGGATTAAGGTAATAAAAAATCGCTGTTTGGAGCTTATGTAGGCCTACAGTTCAACATTGATGTTTAACTGAATAAACAGTAAACACAAGTACATCTTATTGAACATCATTTATTTTCATCACCAGTTATCATAGTAGAACAGTTTCTCAAGCAGTTTGTGATGCATTTTTGAAACAGCAGATGAGCCCCTTGTCTAATGCACCACCTGGCTTGAGAAACCTGTTCTCAAAGACTTATTATTTGGGTAACACACATATTTTGAATGCCTTCGGCAGAATTCAAATGAGCCATTTTAATCTAGATTAATTTCGAAATTAATCTAGATTAATCTAGATTAAAAAAATTAATCTATGCCCACCTATAATATATATATATATATATATATATATATATATATATATATATATATATATATATATATATATATATATATATATATATATATAGGATGTGATATAAAGACGTGACCTGATTTAGCCATTCAAACCTGGACCATTGGTTTTGCTATGCTGCAAATTTCTACAGAAAGGCTTACTATTGGTTAGTGCCGTAAATTTGTTTCAAAGTTCACCGAAATTGAATTTAAGTGGCATAGCTAATGCCTCCATAAATCCAACCAGCAAAATTCTTCTTTGCACTGACTCTCATTCAAATAAGTGAAGTTTTATAAACTGATTTTGAGAGGAGCATGTGATATGATTGATCACAGCTGGCTTCTTATCCATAATCAGCAATAATCCAATCAGATTGATCTAAGCTTACAATAAATAGACCAATTTTACCCTACTGCCTTGTCTTTGTTTTTGGAAGAATCCCCCCTCCCACCACATCTTTTCCTCCCTTTTCCAGGGGGAGCTCTCGAGACCTACCTGATCTTGGACCCCCTTTATGTGCTTATTGACCAAGTTGGAGCCTCGAGCTCAATTATCTCCGAGCTCAGGATTCTCTCACGGGACAGCATGCCAAATCTGCTATTAACGCCAAGCATATCTAAGTGTGAACTCTTGAAATGGATTAGCATGAAATGTCACTAAGCAATGGTAAAAGTGACCATATCTTTGGAAAGCAGTACCAAGTTGCTGCCTATACTCTTTGGGCCAATTCTGTCATGATTTACTCACCTTTAATTGTTCAAAACCAGTTTGAGTTTCTTTCTTCTGTTGAATACAAAGAAGATATTTTTAAATAATGCTGGATGCTGGGACCCACTGACTTCCATAGTATTTGAGTTCCTATCATGGAGGTTGATGAGTGCCAGCAAACAGTATTCTTCAAAATGTCTTTTTTTGTGTTCAGCAGAAGAAAGAAACTCATGTGGTTTAAAACCACATGAGGGAGAATAAATGAGGTCATTTTCAATTTTGGGTAAACAATCACTTCAATGTCAAGAGTTTAATCAATGTATATTGAATAAAAGATGCCATGAATAATAAAGCGGTGTTCAATAGGAGCAGTGTTGAATGTCGATCATTCAGTCCCCAAAGCATTGCAAATGTGTATTTCCAGAACCCCAAAAACATGCAAAATGGGACCATGAGACAGTAAAAGCTATTGAATAGCCTGTACATCAATCCCTTAGGGCGTTGTTTTCATTTCCACATGAATTAGGGCCTGTGATGCCTTTGTAGGCAGCTCATTTAATCAAAACCAGGTCCAAGATTATCATGTAGACCAATCTCAGAATCCCCACCGAACCTGTCGTTCTTCATCTAGAGACCTTGGACCATGAATAAACACAACTTTTTAGTGCAAATGTTTGAGTTGTTGGGATAAGACCTTGGAAGAAGCCTCTAAAAGCTGAAGGACTGAGCGGTGTGAGGGATACCGCCGGTCTCTGAAAGTGGCACGGCTCAATGAGGCTCTGCACCGAGTTAAGATAGATTAAAGAAGTCAAAGCAATTCAGACGGTATTAAGCCCCTTCAGGAATCCTCTGTCCTTTAAACAATAAGTGGAAACAGTTTATCGGAGACATTTTTTCAGCCCTAATGCTTTTATATTGGCACATCTACAAGCCACGCTGATGGATGGACCTTAACCGTGATTTGGAAAAGATTGAGCGCATGATGGTTTTGATTTGGCAAATGATTGTCAGCCCACGTGCACGCAGTACAAGAGAAAATGTGTCCAAAATACGCAGATACTCACGGCCCGTTCCAGCTGCTTTCACCAGGATTACCTTCTTGGGAATACGTTATGCAACCTGAAAGATTCACCCTGTTGATTCAAACTCAATTTCAGTGATTTGTTTGAACAAGAGCTTGAAATGTCCTCAATCCAACTTCTTCCTTCCAATCGCTTGGCTGCGTTCTGATAAATTCAACGCCCACTTTTTTTTTCTTCTCAAACCAGTGAATTCCCAGTGGATAAAATCAAGTTGTGACCTACTTTTCTTTTCATGGTGGGTGAAATGGAATATTCAAACGACCATATGAATGTAAAACGGGTTGCAAAATGCAATTTATGCTGATTTTAAAAGGCAAGTATCATTTATCTGAGTAAGTATCGCTTCCTGTAACCAACAATTTACAAGCCGTGTCCAAGTCGCACAATATGGAGTTATTCAACTGACCTTTCCTTTTCCAGACAGATGTTTATACGAGTGCAATCCATAATGGATTTCTATTTGGAAAGCTGGCCAACTATTAGTTTTTGTTCCAGTCATCTCTTACTGGATGTTCTGCACTATTTTTTCCCGTGTCTTTATCCTACCTCCCCTGACATACTGACATACAAAGTACCAAACGAGTGGAAAAAGCCTCTCGCTTGGTGGAAGTCACCAGATAACTCGATGTTCTCAGACAGTGAGTCAGCAGAGATGACTGAAGCCTTACTCATATCTGCAGATGCTTGGAACGGGTTTGATCTGATTTTTGCAGAGCTGTAAACGTACGGTGAGTAACGTCTAGCTACAGATTACCATTGACTTTTCTGAGTTCAAATTGGCTGAGAAAGCATGGCTGTTCAGGTACACTCAGGTTTGTTTAACTGAGCTGGGCTTTAGAGAGAACGGCTACAGGCAATTGTTCTCTATTTGTTTATGTCTGTGGCCGAAAAATTATTCAGACATCTTTTATTCATCTGTTTCCCAGTCCTCTCTTTCTTGTCTGTTTCTGTCTCAAAATGTTATTCAGTCGTTTCTGTTTAAAACAGTCTCCTTGAGGAATCAGCATTGAGTTCAATCTGTTAGCGACTCTTTTGCTTATGCAGACTGTTTTTTTTTTTTTATGCGTTTGGCCCTGGATGTTTCACAGTATTCCTGTATTTTGACATTTATGATTCAATTTACTCCCCAGAGTTGAGTGAACTTGCTATTTATGAAGTGCAAAACCTGTAAAGTCATGACATGGTCAAATAACTACTTGCATTTAAACTTCTAAACTTCTAACTTTTTTTTTTTAATGTCTCATATTCTTTCCAAGACTGCATTTACTTGATTATAATTTTTAAGGATTCATTCAAGGTTTACCCCAGATTCGTATATACATTGATTCTTCTCATTCCCCTGATTGATGCCCAAACAGCTGTTTATCTTTGGACGTGTTTAGATTTTGTGAGATTCCATTAGACCTTCACCATGCAACAGAGCTGCCAAACACAAGAGGTTTGCGTTTACTTTCACACATCATCTGCCGTGGCCTTTTCATCCAGACTGAATAGAAGAAGGTTGTTTGATGCAGAGTCAACACACAAGCTGAAGCAAAACAATGTATGCGCAGGTTCCTGAATGAAAGTTTGCAGGTTTGCTGGGTTAATGAGCCTGTTCTTTTTTAGGTTATATGTACAAAGTAAGATGCCTGTTTTTCTTGTCCTCATCATAAATATAACCTACACTTACTGGCCACTTTATTGGGAAGATCTTGCTCGTAGCATGTTGAACCCTCTTTTTAATAATAATAATAATAATAATAATAATAATAATAATTAAAGCTGCAAGCAGCAATGAAAGGGAGCTCGCACCCGGGCTCACTGCCACCCGGTGGCCTTAGGATGACAGAGAACAGTGGGCAATAAGAATTTAAGCTGATAAATATTAAAAAAAAACTGAGAAAATCACAAATTTATGACAAAATTCCTTCTGTCAGCAGGTGGCGCTATGACTGTGACTCAATACTGGCATGTAGATGTCTTCAGGAGAAGTATCTCATCAAGTATGTGAATTTTTAGGTAGATCGGACATTGTGTGGCTGAGATATTAGTACTTTCTCTTCCACTGCGATACACTGAGGTATGTCAGGCCGCCACAGACACGCCCTTTGGGGAAAACTCAAAATCTTCACAATTTCACATCACGTAGGCCTTTGGATTAGACTGATGGAACTTGCATTCGATCTGATAAAGTTTGTAGTAGGAGTTTGTTACAATGTAAAACATGCAATTTCTTGTTGCCAGCAGGTGGCATTATAGCTGTAGCTGGATATTGGCATGTAAACGTGTTCAGGTCAGGACTCTTATCAAACGTTTGAATTTTAAGGGTTATAACAGCTTCCTGTTTTGTGGCGAAACATCAAAGTTTGAGAGGTCGCCACAGACACGCCCTTTGATGAAAACTCTAGATCTTCATATTTGACATCGCCTAGGCCTTTAGATTACAATAATCTATTTTGGTGTTGATCTGATTAAATCCCTAGGAAGAGTTCGTTAAAATATAACACCTGAAAATGGCAAAAACTGCACTTTTTCGGCAGAGGAAATTAAAAATATCTGACTTCCTGTTGGGTTTGAGATTTTGCTCCAAGAGACTTTTTTTTCGTAGGTATTGGCATGTGTGATGTATGTTCCAATTTTCGTACGTGTGCGTGAAACATAGCTCAGGGGCCGCTACGTCAAAAGTGCATAGGTGGTGCTGTCGAGCCATTTTGCCAGATCCACTTCCGAAACCTAAGACAAATGTAAATTTTCACCACTTCTGGTGCATGTGCAAAGTTTTGTGAGTTTTTCAGCATGTTTAGACCCTCAAAATTGCGATTTCATTCTAGAGAAGAAGAAAAAGAAGAAACGGAGCAAATTTGGCCAGGATGCCAGGGTTAAACGCCTACTCTTTTTCAAATGACATCCTGGGATTTTTAATGACCACAGAGAGTCCCCATCAATATACTGGGGCATTAAGACCCACACAAACTTCATGACTGACTTAAATTTTTATAGCAACATTCCTATAATATTTTGGTCTGCATTGACATTATAGTGTTGCATCTCTAATGCAGATGATACACACAGCACATCTTTGAACAATGTTGCTGGGGAACTTTAGGAAATGATTCCATAAATGTACAACCAGGTGAGACACAGGGTTACTAATTAGGCCAATGGGTTACAGATACAATATCGTTGGCCATTCTTAATAGGAAGGTAACCAAGCAACATCCCTCTGCAAAATTGCCCAGCAACATTGCTGAAAAGGTGGCCGTGTGTATCATCAGCATAAGCCATCATGTAAATCTCCAGTTCTACCAGAAAGACCAGGGAGATGAATATGGTTTTGAATTCCATTTTTTTTTTTCATGAGTATCATTTGACAAAAAGTATGATTTAATAAAAACATATAATTTCTTTGGCGGAAGCTTGTAGATCCAGCTATGGCTGCTGAGGACGAAAGCAGGGCTGGAGCTTAACCCCCTGGACAGGGCCAACCTGGTGGTGGTAGGGAGGATGGTGGGTGAACGTCCACATCAGTATCTGCAACCAAATGAATGAAATGAATGGACAGCTTATATATTCCTTGTGTCTTGTGGCTATTGGTTGGAACTGATTGTGATGAGTGACATGACATAATGTCTTCCTATTAGAACTAGCACTAAAAGCTTTTTTCAGCTTATCCTCAAGGTTCTCCTTTAGGTTGAGGTCTGGTGAATGAATCTATTATTTGAGTTTTGGAACATGGCACATTATCCTGCTGTAAGTAGCAATCACAAGATGGGTACGCTGTGGTCAACCTGGGAAGCAACCACAGTGCTCATGTAGTCAGTGGTTAAATTATGCTTGGTACTAAAGGGGCCCAAAATGTGTCAAGAAAACATCTGTGACACCACTGATAGAAGACAGAATGGATTCATGCCAAATTCTGAACCTCTCATCTGAGACTTCAATCCTTTTTCTCTATCTGCCTTAGCTTGCCATTCTTAGCTGATAGTATTGATGCTTTTCTGCTGATGTAGCTCATCTGCTTCAAGGTTAGATGTTTGATGAAGGAGTTTCTATCAACTCAATCCAGTTTGACTATTCTCCTCTGACATATTCTCCACTGCCATGCAATTGTGTTATTAAATATAAGCGGTAACAAAGAGTTGTACCTAATAAAGTGGCCAGTTAGTTTATGAGCCACGTTTCCATTAACAGCTTGTTAAAATTTACCCCCAAATAAGAGAACGGAGCTAAAACGCTGGGATTACAAAACAATCACGGGAATTCTCATACTTCCACACAATGTGCATGATCTGCGTTTTTGGGAATTACTCCGGGAATGACTCATCAGTGAGTCACAGCAGTAAGGGGGGTGATTCCAGACAGCATGACACACGTGTTCCTTCAGTCAGTGGGGTACCACAAGGTTATATATCAGGAACAATTGAGTTGTATGTTTTTTATTAAGCTGAGTTTATCTAACCGCATCTGTGTGGCTGGAATAGCCTGCAGAAAGGGTTGAGAGATGCACAGTGTTCATATTTGGCAGCAAAGCACTGAATGAATGATTCAAATCATTCATGTCTGAAAACCTGTAAGCTGTTTGCACTCTTTGGTTTGAAGTGGTTATTTTAGTCAAGTAATTGTCTAGTCATCTGAAGTTGGATCATTTGAGTCAGATAGCCTATAAACAATTATAAAAAATGCCCCTTCATAGTCTGTTCTTCTTTCTGAGTAAGAGGCGTGTACCACACATTTCAGTTTGTTCTTTTTTTCTGTCTGTCTGTCTGTCTGTCTGTCTGTCTGTCTGTCTGTCTGTCTGTTGTTGTATCTATGTGTCTGTCTATTGTTGTCTATCTATTCATCTGTCTGGTCGTTCGTCCATCCATCCATCCATCCATCCATCCATCCATCCATCCATCCATCCATCCATCCATCCATCCATCCATCCATCCATCCATCCATCCATCCATCCATCCATCCATCCATCCATCCATCCATCCATCCATCCATCCATCCATCCATCCATCCATCCATCCATCCATCCATCCATCCATCCATCCATCCATCCATCCATCCATCCATCCATATCTATGTGTCTGTCTATTGTTGTCTATCTATTCATCTATCTGTCTGGTCGTTCATCCATCCGTCCGTCTATGTCTATCTGTCTGTTGTTATATCTATCTATCTGTCTGCCTGCCTGCCTGCCTGCCGTTATCTATCTGTCTGTCTATCGTTGTCTATCTATTCATATATCTGTCTCTCTGTTCGTTAGTTCGTCCGTCTGTATGACTGTCTGTTGTTGTATCTATCTAGCTGTTTGTCTGTCTATCTATCTATCTGTCTGTCTGTCTGTTGTTCTATCTGTCTGTCTGTCTGTCATTCGTTCGTTCATTCATTCATTCTATATATTATTGATGTATCATTCTATCAGTCTTTCTATCATTCTGTCCGTTGTCATTTTGTCTATCTATTTATCAATCTACCAGTCCATCTATCATTCTATAAGTCTGTTCATCTGTCTGTTTCTGTACACTTGTCTTTTATTTGTGTTGACTGTTTGTCTGTCTGTCTTTCTCTCAGACTCTTCTGTTTGTGCAGACTTCTCTGTTTATCGATTTGTCATACGCCCAATCCCAATTCTATTTTTGTACCCCTACCCATACAACCGAGGGTTAAGGGGAAGGGCTTCAAAACTTACCCCTAAGAATTGGGACAGCACCTCAACACCTGCACACGTCATCATATGTCATCACGATCTCTTGCTTCACATGAGATCAGACGATTACGATTGCTGTAGTTATTCCAGTTGTGTTATTTTTTGGTGTTTATCATCAGGAAATCACTGAAGGGATATATGATGTTATCATAACAATCTAATGTAGCAATAAGATCGTAACTATACTGTGCATTTACACAGTGGCCGTATTCATCTATGTAAACACACGAAAACAACAGTAACATTATCCCAGACACTGTAAAAAGCTCATTTTCAGCCACTAGACTGCTCTGACAGAGTGTTCGAGTGTCATCGAGTGACAGAATGTTGTGGGACTGCTGTACAAGAATTATGATTATGGATTATAGATTGCGAAATTTAGCATTTTTTTTTATTTTTTTTTTTATAAAGCATGATGGTAAAACATGAACCCGGTTATGAATATATTAAAACATGTGTTTGTTTGTTGGAAAAAAATCATAATGATGACAAAAAATACTAATTTGTGGTTCTCCTTACTTCCGGGTGCAGTGAAACTGCTGTTGTGGCTGGTGTATTCTGGGAAATTTTCTTACCCCTCCGTTTCGAGTGTGCTCCTGAAAAATCTTCGTTCGAAGGGGTGTATACCCCTTGCCCTTAGCCCTACGCCTTCAAGCTAAAGAGAATTGGGACACCACTACCCCTTGACGGGAACGCGCAAAACGAGGGGTAGGGGTAAGGGGAAGGGCTAAGAGTGTGGGCGGAGGTGAGAGCTGCGCGCCCGATGCAGCGAGTGTTTACAAGTGTGGAATCCCATGAAGGAGCTTCGGATGGAGACTGCTGTTTTGTGTTTACCTTATGATTAAAGTCGTTGTGCGTCCGCCGGTTCCCGCCTCAAAATGAGCGAATTTGAGCCACTTGTACATTTAAGGAAGTGTTCAGAAAAAACAAAACACCAGTGAAGAAACTCGACACAGAGAAACATTAACACCTACTGCCAGCTAACCTTTCGAAAGTGTATTGCAGAGAAACAGAAACAGCGCACAGAAATATAAATGCACGGCTACGCGCGAGGCTTCCGCCATGGGTCACGCCGATCACTTGACGCAGACTTATAAACCAGGCTTTAGTGTCTATCTTCTGCTCTCTTTCTATTCTTCTCTTCCACTCGTCTCTCAATCCCTCTCTCTCCATCATGCTTACATTAGATCTATGCAGGTTTGCACCACATGTGTCTTACGTCATGAACCTGCACGGGATTAAACATGTCTTGCTGCATACTATGTGGATTACAGCACCACCCGTAGAAGTATTGGGTTTCATTTTTGGGCTCTTTGATTTTGAATGTACTACAGCACGAGTGAAAATAGACCTCCAATATGAAGTTTTGCCCTCTTAGGTTTCCAGGTTAGTTGTAAATAATCTCTAGGGCAACTGGCGGCCCGGTCTCACGTCTCCAGGAATGACAGTCCTGCACACGAACCTCTGGTCTCATAAATTCCTTCCGGAAAGCGTAAGAGAGCTTGTGGGAGGTTCGGAGCCTTAATGCCAATGCAGAATAAACAGTAAACATCGTAAAAAGAAAGAATAAAGCAATAAAACCACACAATTCAATGGAAAAAAAATAGTAAAAACTTGCACTCTTTTGTGGTATCCTGAAAAAAAGTGTTAAAGCGTTTTCTATTGTTGCTCAAAAGCCTTTGAATCCCAGTTTTTTGATGAGATCACGTATCTGAATCGCATTATTTGCAGTCATTTGTTAACTTTTGTGCCACTGACTAAATGACTTCATCACATATTGTGTATGTATTCAACAATAGTATATAAACCCCTAATATATGTTAATATTATATTGTATTTCAAATATACAATGCATTCGGAAAGTATTCATAGCGCTTCACTTTTTCCACAATTTTTTTGTTACAGCCTTATTCCTAAATGGATTCAATTCATTTATTTCCTCAAATTCTACACACAATACCCCATAATGACAATGTGAAAAAAGATTTTTTGAAATTGTTGCAAATTTATTAAAAATAAAAGAACCTGAAAAACCACATGTACATCAGTATTCACAGCCTTTGCTCAATACTTTGTTGATGCACCTTTGGCAGCAATTACAGCCTCAAGTCTTTTTGAATATGATGCCACAAGCTTGGCACACCTGTCTTTGAGAATTTTTGCCCATTCCTCTTTTGCAGTACCTCTCAAGCTCTATCAGGTTGGATGGGAAGTGACGGTGTACAGCCATTTTCAGATCTCTTCAGAGATGTTTAATAGAATTTAGGTCTGGGCTCTGGCTGGGCCACTCAAGGACATTCACCGAGTTGTTGTGAAGCCACTCCATTGATATTTTGGTGGTGTGCTTTGGGTCATTGTCCTGCTGGAAGATGAACCGTCGCCCCAGTCAGAGGTTAAGAGCACTCTGAAGCAGGTTTTCATTCAGGATGTCTCTGTACATTGCTGCATTCATCTTTCCCTCTATCCTGACTAGTCTTCCAGTTCCTGCTGCTGAAAAACATCCCCACAGCATGATGCTGCCACCACCATGCTTCACTGTAGGGATGTTATTAGCCTGGTGATGAGCGGTGCCTGGTTTTCTCCAAATGTAACGCCTGGCATTCACTCCAAAGAGTTCAATTTTAGTCCCTGAGAATTTTGTTTTGTTATGGTCTGAGAGTTCAGATGCCTTTTGGCAAATTCCAGGCGGGGGGTAGCTTTCGTCTGGCCACTCTACCATACAGGCCTGATTGGTGGATTGCTGCACAGATGGAGCTCAGACAGAGTGACCATCGTGTTATTGATCACCTCCCTGACTAAGGCTCACTCAGCTTAGATGGCCGGCCAGTCTAGGAAGAGTCCTGGTGGTTCCAAACATCTTCCACCTATGAATAATGGAGGCACTGTGCTCATTGGAACTTTCAGAGCAGGATATTTTTTTCTGCAACCTTCCCCAGCCTTGTGCCTTGAGACAGTCCTGTCTCGGAGGTCTACAGACAATTCCTTTGTCTTCATGCTTGGTTTGGGCTTTGACATGCACTGTCAACCCTGGGACCTTATATAGACATGTGTATGCCTTTTCAAATCATGTCCAGTCAACTGAATTTACCACAGGTGAACTCCAATTAAGCTGCTGAAACATCTCAAGAATTATCTGTGGAAACAGAATGTACCTGAGCTCAATTTAGAGCTTCACGCCAAAGGCTGTGAATACTTCTGTAGGCTTCATGTGATTTTTCAGGTTTTTTATTTTTAGTAAATTTGCAACAATTTCAAAAAGTCTTGTTTCACATTGTCAATATGGGATATTGCTGAGGAAATAAATTAATTTTATCCATTATGGAATAAGGCTGTAACATACAGAAATGTGGAAAAAGTGAAGCGCTATGAATACCTTCTGGATGCACTGTAAATGTATTTATCACATAATGCATATGTTTTATTTAAAGTTTAACACATTCATTTTGTCATCAATTGCTATAACCAAGCGAGTAAAAAATAAAAGATCCTCACACAAATGCGGTTTTTTTACAGCTATAAAGGACCTTTTCCTTCATATCAACATACATTTGACACCCAATATAACTTGGCAATAGAGTACTGAAAGAAAACTTAAATCATTATTTAAAATCATTATTTAGGTATTCATACCCTTGGAATTGAGCTCACATCTTTGAAATGTATCTATTCTTCAACTGAAGTGGTGGATTGAATTGACTGGACATAATTTGGAAAGGCACATACTAGTGATGCCACAATTCTCAATATAATATTGAACCGTTCGGTACGACATCCACGGTTCAATACGCGCTTGTGAATTGCGGTTTTCTCGGTTTTACGTTTAAATAATTTATGTGCGTTTTATTTCTCTCCGAATTGACTGTTTGTGTGTGCCTGTAAGTCTACGAGCTGAGTTGAGGAAGCTCCTCCCCGCGAGTATATATTCAATAACTATGCTCTAAAGTTAGGGGGCGCTTAACCATCATTCCACGGCCATGGTGAGTGGAGGTGAAAAGGAAACACTACAAGGAAGCACCGGTGTCTTTCAAATCTCCGGTGTGGGGACATTTCGGATTTGCCGTTGAGTATAATGCCGAGGAAGAAAAAACAGTAAGCTAAAAAATGACTGTGTGCACTGCAAGCATTGTTTTACACGTATAGCCAGGGTTTAATTTGTGCCGGAACACGCCTCATTTTACCGATCCCCCTCCTCTACCTCCCACCTCCCCGTCCGCTGTTCACTTTCATTTTCTTCCGCGATTTCCCAACCCTCTTCACGTTCGTCCGCAACACCCCCACGCTCTTTACTTTCGTCCTTAGTTTGCAACACCCCTCCACCATCCAACGCCCTCTCCCGCTCTCCACTTTCGTGCATGACACCTCTCCATCCACGGGTAACATGCCGGATTTGTTACCCCGATCTGTTTCGGGACCTCGCAATTCACAAATTAAGCACTGCGTATAGCCTACTCAAACGGAAACACTTCCAACATGACTGCACATCTGCGGCGCCATCACCCAGCAATATCACTCTCTGAAGGCAGAATAGCAGAGAAGGTAATGAAGTCATCCAATCCCTCGCTGAATCTTCCCAGCAAACATACTGTTTCCGAGAGACACATACAAATGTTTATTTGAAATGGTAAATTTATGTTTATTAACTTCACATTCTTGTTTATTTTCAAAATGCAAGAATTTATGTGTTGCCCAGTTTGTACATGGGCTACCAGCAGCTGTGAGATTTCAGAGTTCATTTTTTTATTATACAATACACTAGGAACTAGTGTACGTTTCTTGGCTTTAAAGTAAAATAAAGGAGTATTGCAATAAATTGTATTTATGTTTTTCTCCTATTGCATTAAATATAAAATAACAAAAAAAAAAAAACACATGTATCAAGCCATCAGAACCGAACCGAAAACCGTGTTAAAAAACCGAGGTATGTATTGAACCGTAGGCTAACTGTATTGTTGCATCCCTAGCACATACTTGTCTATATGAGATCTGACATATGACAGAGAGCAAAAACCGAGCCATGAGGTCAGAGGAACCACATGCAGAGACAGGATTGCGTTGAGACACACGCAGGCCTGGGGATGCCTGCAAAAAAATCCTGTTGCACTGAATGATGACAGGAGCATATGGCCTCCCTAATCCTGAATGGAACGTGTTCAAAGGCCAACAAAGGCCTCCTTAGAGTCCTGGAGCTGTTTTCCTGACCAAACTGAGCAATTGGAGAAAGAGAGACTTGATTAGAGTGGTGACCAAGAAGCTGATGATCACTCTGGTTGAGCTCTATGATCGTAATATATGAAGATGAAATTACAGAAAGACAAACGTCACTGCAACAGTCCAGTAACCTTGGATTTTGGAGTGGTCAGATTCAAATGTCTCCTGAGTGAAGACACACAAAAAACGCATTTTAAATGAGCTAAAAAAGCCCCTAACGAACTCTTAAATTGTGAGAAATGAGATTCTCTTGGCCTTATATTAACCTCAGGTCCATGCATCATGTCTGGGGGAAACCAGGCGCCATCCATCACCTGCACAATACTAACCCAAAGGTGAAGCATGGTGGTGGCAGCATCATGGCGTGGGAGAGTTGTTCAGCACAAGGGACTGGTTGGTAGAATAAAAGCTGAATGCAGCAAACTACATAGATTTGCTTAATGAAAACCTGACTCAGAACCTCAAAGTAAGTTGAAAGGTCACCTCCAGCCTGAAAGTTCACCACAATTACCCTAAACACAGTCAAGGCAAATGCAGGAAGAGCTTATGAACGTCCTCCAGAGGCCTGGCCGGAGCTCAGACTCTGACCCAACCAAACATCACTTGACTTGAGGCTGCCAAAATGTTAATACTTGCACTATGCAATCATTTGTTGTCCTTTTCAATTGTTTTGTGCAAAATTATCATGAATCTGATTATTGTCTTTGCTTTAAAGAGACGTTATTTTGCATTATAAAAGATCATATTTTGGTTTTGAGGGTCTCCAAAAACAGGCTGATATGCATGCAAGGTCAAAAAACACTTTCATTGTCTTATAATCTGCGTTTATTTTTACCTAATTATCACAACGACTCCCATATGATTCGTTCAGTAATTAATTTGTTCCCAAACCCCTCCTTTGCATGAGGCTAATCTGCTGTGATTTGTCCGATGACCCAGTCTGTTGTGATTGGTCGACTGGGTTCAGCGCAAGACAGTGAGAAATGCCCACCACGACTATGAAGTAGTAGAGAGTATGTGAGAGTCCAATGCAGGAATGCAATAAAGCAATGCAGTTAAACACTAGCATATTACTCTACTCTTTACGCTAACCCCAAGTAATAACAACGAGACACATTCAGTATTAATCCACACAGTCGCAAAAGTTGAACTATTTTGAAAATTGACTGCGCTCACACGTACGTATGTAGGAACAGCTGATGGTGGCCATAGCAAAGACAAACGGAAGAGGATCGCGAGTTCAGAAACACATTTAAATCAGTAAAGGAAGAAGCACACGATGCATTTTCAACATGGTTTTGGATGCAATATGTGAACAGCCCATAAAGATTTAACCTAAGAGATACATTACAACCTGTGATCGATAACAGATTGATTACAGGCCGCGTGGAGCGATTACAACTTACAACACACAATTAAATACATATTTTGCAAACTACACAAAACAAGGCAACAATTTTATTGACACTTACATGTTATGATCCTGAGGAAGAAGAAACTAGTCCATATGAACTGCAACCGTTACAGGCAAAGTCCTTGTCAACGTTTGATAAAGTCCCATACATAATAGCCTCTTCTGCTCCTTCCTTTAATAGCAAACGGCCGGTGAATCCTGTGTTTTAGCGTAGGTTATTGTATAAAAAAACTGAAAAATGACAGAACCAAACTCAGCACACGGTTGGCTATACTGTGGTATTGTTGTGAAAATGAACTTTAACCCTTTTTTCTCCGCAGCCGAATCTCCATCTGTCAGTGATCGTCATCTTTGCTTCATGATCAGTCCCATGATCCCCTGTGCTCCGCTAGTGTCTGAAGGGAAATATGTACCGTGATGTACCGTGTCGATGTCGATGCGTTCAGGCATAAGATCCGAACCCAACACGATTCATTTATTCGACTATTTCTTTAAAGAATAAATAGTTTTAAACATGGTGCACTTTCAGATTTAAACCTCAGCTGGATGTTTTCATTCACTTAGTGCTGTTACACACTGGCCATCTTTAAAAACCCATAATAGGGGCTCTTTAATGATTGCTAGACTGATGTGGGGAAAAGTGCATTTAAGCTATTTAACATAAAGCCACAAACAAATGTGTGGAGGTATGTTTGAGTGGGGGTATGAATACTTTCTGAAGGTGATTTTTTACAAAGACACTTAGAGACTCCAGAAGGACATCTGATACACAAAATAAAAATCCATGTACCCCAAACACGAATACAGAAAGTTTAATACAGAACAAAACAGAATTCAACATGTTCAATGAAGCAGTCGTAGTTCACTAACAATTTAATCAGACGATAATTAAATTAAGAAAATTGTTCTGTGATAATGACAGCATAAAAACTACACATGAAAACATCACATAGAACAGCATGTTTTTACTCAAAGCTTACTTCATAATTGCAGTTGAGTGTTTGAAATAAATCCTGTGATACGATTCCATAGTCATGCGACAATTAGTAACTTTGAGTCAAGGAAAACAATTAAACCCCTACACTCTCAGAAATAAAGCTACGAGAGCTGTCACTGGGGTGGTACCTTTTCAAACGGTACAAATTTTTACCTAAAAGGTCCATATTAAAATCCTCAAGGGTACATATTGGTGCCAAAAGTGTTCCTTTTCAAATTTGTAGGTACTAATATATACTTTTGAGGTACCAATATGGACCCTTCATGTATAAATGTGTACCTTTTGAAAAGGTACCACCCCAGTGACAGCTCTCGTACCTTTATTTCTGAGAGTGTACTATAGGGATTTCCTGGATTTCTTCTTTGTGGTTATTCAAGTAGGGTCTGTCTGCAGACTGCAAGACAGCGGCATAACATGAAGGGGCCTTAGGGGCGTAACTTGTAGTACGTTAGAGGCGTAACTTGAAGTTATGGAGACATGTCAAAACTATGTTGTCAGCAAGATGGTGCTGTACATCAGTTAATAACGTCTACAACTACTCCACGCCTAAACCCAACCATCACAGTTATTAACGCCTACACCAGGGGTCACCAAACTTGTTCCAGGAGGGCCGGTGTCCTGCAGATTTTAGCTCCAACCCTAATCAAACACACCTGAACAAGCTAATGAAATGTCCAGGCAGGTGTGTTGAGGCAAGTTGGAGCTAAAGCCTGCAGGGACACCGGCCTTCCAGGACCGAGATTGGTGACCCCTGGCCTACACCTTCCCCAAAACCTAAACCCACCCATCATAGTTGTTAATGTCTACACCTACCCCAAACCTAAACCCAACCTTTACAGTTACTAACATCTACACACCTACCCCAACCTTAAACCCAACAGTTTTTAACCTAAAGCGACGAGTTGCGGAGGCTTTCATACTTGCCACGCTTGCCATTGTACTGTTATTTGCAACCACAGGGGGTGACGCAGAGTAGGCTAACTGTCATGAAAAAAACGGATGAAGAAGTCAGTTGAATGAATGAGTCGCTATTTGAATGAATATAATAATATATCAAATGAATTGGTTGTGGATAAATTTGGAGAAAACTTCTCTGTTTGTTCTCTGGTAAGTATTTCCGTCATCTTGCCATCAACATCTCGTTGTGACATCTCGCATGGCTCAATGGGATCTCGATGACTGCAAGTTGCACCTCTAATTTACTACAAGTTATGCCCCTTCATCTTAGGCCCCCGTCTTGTAGTCCGCATACAGATACACTTGGGTTATTTGAACTTTATATGCAGGAGCGCCCTCTGGCCTTAGGAACGAGATTTACTACTGATCACAGAACCGTTGTTTTGCTTTTTGATAAATTGAGTGACCAGCTTCTCTTGCTTTGGCTGAAAGGGTATTGAGTTTTACTTTTTTCTGGTCAATCTGTTGTTTTAGGACTGCTCACCATCTTGTAAAGTCAGTGAAAAATGGAAAGTTAGACTGCCAGTTTAATAGGTTATTGTATATCCTTATGAAATCTGCTGTACCCAAATTCTGTTTATTTGTTCCCAAATATAGTTTTATCTAAAACCCTGTGGTATTGAATGAAAACTCACTTATATGTCTATAATGTATTGGTATATCTTAAACACACATAGTTAGCTTTGCCAGACAGTGTGACCGAGTGACTCTTTGCCTTTACACTAAACTGGTTTCTCCAACCACCGTGATGAAGGCATAATATAGGGCTCACGCTCCCTCCCTCCTGTCAGATGTAAATCTTGTTTTCTCCTTTTTGACTACGGGTCGTCATAAGTAAGACACCATTTCTGTGAAATGACACGGTGACACTGGTTTCCAATTACATGCCTGTCAATCAAAAAGCAAAGGCATTCTTACCGATAGAAGTGTAGTGTATTATGGATTTCCGCCAGACGTAATTACATCATCTTTATTTACGTCTTTTAAATCAAACCCTTGAGCGTGTCTCCCCGTGACAGATGACACAAGTATGTTTAAAACCACTTCTCATTCTCAGAGACAGATGTAGACGGAAAGATGATAGAGGAATTGGCTGACCCAAAGGCCGCCTGACCCAAAGTGTTATAATTTTAGACTCGAGCCTCTCACATGGTCTGGAACAAGGACGGCGTTTGGAAATAAACTTGGAATTTAGCTTAATTGTAGTTTACAGATTTAGGAGGGGCCAAGTGTTCAACTTCATTTTCCTGCATAAATAGAGTGTGAGTGGAGGCCAGAGACATGGGGTTTGGAAGCCGCAAAAGGACTTTGAAAAACTTCAGAGCCAAAAGGACATTCAGACTTCTACGGTTTCAAAACAATCTGGCGCAAAAGAAAACATTGGCTTCATAAAGCATAACACGAGGATTAAGATTGTACAGATGATACTTTAATTAATGAAGTACAAACATTGATGTCTTAATCTGCAATTGCTAAAACTACAGAAATAAATGTTCAATTTGTAAACAGTTAAAAAAAAAAAGGAGAAATTATTGAATATCGATAAAAAAACTCAATTTTATTGGTTGTCTCATAAAAGTAGCTTCCAAAAGCAGCAACCTTACATTTAGTTTATAGTCTACTCACAAAGACACATTCAAGCGTTTTATGAAATACAGATTTTAGTTTTTTTCAAAGCTGCTTCAAATTACTAAACAGGAAAATAACAGTGCTGTAAAATTCATCAATTATGGAACAAATTTAGGTTTACACCAAAATGATGTATTAAAAACGGAAACATTTGTGTACAGATCCTAGATCCCCATCACTCAAATACACATAAAACTATTCAAACGCTGTATTTTAGATGTGGATTGTGCAAACATGGTATTGTTAAAATGGGCACCATTTTAAAAACTGTGCATGTTAAAGGTTCAAGACACCTTGGAGTACTTTTTTTGAAATTGTAACAGATTTGTGTGTGTTGAGCATCAGTTAAGACAATGTTAGCACCTGTTAGCTTTAATTGTGGGGAAAACTGCATAATTTTGAGCTTTTGTCAGCTAGTTTAATCTTCTGGGTTTAAAATCATTTTTGGGGCGGGATCAAAATCGGTGACCTAGCGTGAACCTGCTAGTGGAGTGATGACGCATCGGTCTCTCATTATTATTCATAGCGCAGTTTTATTATCCTATAAGAAGAGCCTGCTTCTTAATTATTCATGAGAGCATGTGCTTTCCGAAGGCAAGGCAGACCTGCCAGGCTTTGAGACCCAATGACTGGGTAAGACCATGTCTGCGCATGGCACAGGTCGTATGTGTTTGTTTCCGTGATCCAAGAGGTTTGTCGCATGTTTTTCCCTGTGATGCTGTCTGGGCCGATGCAGCAAAGCTGTTGGTTTGCAGCAAGTATTTTTGTCGGGAGAGCTGTAGGAGAATTGGAGAATGGCGGACTTTGTCTTTATCAGTTCAGTTCGTTACCATTCAGACACATCACCTATATCCGGATTGCCAGCAGGGCTAATGGTTGAAGGGCAAGAGACCTGAGGCACTACTACTGTGTCTGCATACAGACCCATGGATTCAGGAGGAGAGAAGTCCTCCTCCTTTCTAATGTTTATATAAACACGATTATTTTTAGAATGATATAACAAATTGTTTATAACAAATGTAGCAGGACATTAAATTACTTACTGTTTATTTCTTTGCATTTTAACTTTGTAAACTATAAAATCATGGGTCTCACGGTTTGTCTGATTTTGTGAGCCAACTGACAACAGTAGGTTTGCTCCCTTTTACCCCTGCTCTGCTGGCCACACCCACTCCTCCATCTGCTCACAGAGCTCCACGCCCATCTCGGAGCATTTTTTTTTTTTAAATTCTGAGGTAGACTTGAACTGAAAGAAGAGGGGTTCATGGCCCTTTAATGCATGCAAAGCACAGTTGTTGTGTATAAATGAATAAAGCATGTTCACTTCCTAGCAATAGTTCAGACAAAACTGCAATGTCAGATTAGAGAGCTGTACATTTTTGGCAGTCTTTGCCATACTACTGCTGGTTTGGTTTTGTTTGCAAATATAACGTCCCACTGATTAATGGAGGGAGATATTAATTTAGGTTGTTTCTTGCTTTGTTTTTCTTTCTAGGAGACGCAGATGCTCCTTTTCATTGGGATCTGGCCGTCAGATCGCAGCGGACTGGACATCTGGAGAGCCGGCAAGATTCCCAGGTGGGCCAAAACATCTGTCTGGCGTGGCTCTGATAAATAAAGATTATGTGTTTTACATTTATTTACATATTTTGTTCTGGCCATGGCAAGTTCAAAGGATCCCTTTTTATGACACACACACTGCAGCCACTGTAGAAATCAACACAGGCTCATTCTGAAAACGTAGCCCTGTATACATTTCTGGAGATTACGAATTATGTAGCTAGATATATGGCTACATTTTATCTTTAAAACAAACACCACGAGGCAGTATGATGCTGTACCTTTTTGCGCTTACCAGCTGACCGCTTACCTCTGTGTGGATAGTCAGTCAGTGCTTTTGAAAACACTATTGGTTGGATTTATGGAGAGAGTAGGGTGGGTCAGTCAATCACTCAGTCAGTCAGTTGACAGCAGCCTCTGGTGGATTTACTCGAGAACAGCAGGCACGTAATAGCACGTGCAAGAGAAATTTGAGATCTCAAAAAGCGTACACAGCAGCCTCTGGTGGATTTGCGAAATCAAAAACTGCAAAAAAAAAAAAAAAAAAACGTAGCTCCTGGGACGTATTTGGTGCTCTCCAGAAATGTATATAGAGGTACGTTTTCATACTGAGCCTGGGTTGGTAGAAATAAACCCTTGTAGCTTATTTCAAGAAGGACTTGGTACAGGTGTCAGTGGTGGACTCATCAATTAATTAAATATTTAAATAATTATTTTAATTATTACTTCAGGTGTGCCACTTTATTTGTGTACATGTTATATTAACTATTTATCTTTTTTTTAATAGGTGTAGAGTAATTTTTAATTCATGTCTAAAGCTTTAGTTAAATATAACCAAATAATATATAGGTCAAACATGAGATGCCATTTTTTAATGTCCTACTGTATATAGTTGTCAAATTAAGTTTTTAAAAATGATTATTTGGTTTGAGAAATACATATATATATTAGGTACACCATACTAGAACCAGGTTGGACCCACTTTTACCTTCAGAACTGCCTTAATCCTTCATGGCATAGATTCAACAATTCAACAATCATCACATCCCAAAAGTGCTCTATTGGATTGAGATATGGTGACTGTGGAGGCCATTTGAGTACAGTGAACTCATTGTCAAGAAACCAGTCTGAGATTATTTGCGCTTTATGACATGGTGCTTTATTCTGCTGGAAGTAGCCATCAGAAGATGGGTACACTGTGGTCATAAAGGGATGGACATGGTCAGCAACAATACTCGGGTAGGTTGCGGCATTGACACAATGCTCAATTGGTACTTATGGGCCCAAAGTGTGCCAAGAAAATATCCCCCACACCATTACACCACCACCATCAGCCTGAACCGTTGATACAAGACAGGATGGATCAATGCTTTTATGTTGTTGATGCCAAATTCTGACCCTACCATCTGAATGTCACAGCAGAAATCGAGACTCATCAGACCAGGCAATGGTTTTTCAATCTTCTATTGTCCAATTTCAGTGAGCCTGTGCGAATTGTAGCCTCAGTTTCCTGTTCTTAGCTGACAGGAGTGGCACCCGGTGTGGTCTTCTGCTACTGTGTAGCCCATCCACCTCAAGGCTTGACGTGCATTCAGAGATGCTCTTCTGCAGACCTCGATTGTAAAGAGTGGTTATATGAGTTACTGTTGCCTTCTATCAGCTTGAACCAGTCTGCCCATTCTCTTCTGACCTCTGGCATCAACAAGGCATTTGCACCCACAGAACAGCCGCTGACTGGATATTTGTTTCTTTTTTGGACCATTCTCTGTAATCCCGAGATGGCTGTACATGAAAATCCCAGTAGATCAGCAGTTTCTGAAATACTCAGACCAGCCCGTTTGGCACCAACAACCATGCCACGTTCAAAGTCACTTAAATCACCTTTCTTCCCCATTCTGATGCTTGGTTTGAACTGCAGCAGATCATCTTGACCATGTCTACATGACTAAATCCATTGAGTTGCTGCCATGTGATTGGCTAATTAGAATTTGTTTTGCGTTAATGAGCAGTTGTACAGATGTACCTAATAAAGTGAAGGATCTGTTTTTGGACCTATTGGTTTCTCTGTAAATGTTGACTCTGAGTTAAAATTTTGAAAAATATGGCATGATACACAAATGTTTCTTAATCTGAGACAAAAGGAGAAGTGTGGTAAATCTATGGCACTCCTAGTCATGCGTTTGAATAAACTTTAAAAGGGGCTTTTTTTTATGCAAAAGCCTTGGGGTACGAAATGCTTCAGAGTTCTTAATAAAGACTAGTTGAGAGATGCGATGCACACACCCTCATGAGCTCATCAAAGAGTGAGGCCAGAGGTTAAGCTGAGTCTCTGCTGACAGACCGACAGCAACGTTGCTGATAGGACTGTTATTACTGTATTATTACGGCATTATTACAATATATTACCATTTAACACAACAATGACCTTTTTTGTCATGTTATCCAGACATACATGTGATTTTGTGTCGAATCCAAGGCCTGTTTCAGCATTGTCTTCTTTAAGAACTATCAAATAATTACATTCATATCTTCACACTCCTGCTGAGCACAATCTGTCTCCCACATGTCAGATATGTAAAGTTATCTGCTGCGATCCATCTTCTCTTCAAAGTCACGCTCTGTGTTTGAGGAATGTTCTGGCTGGAGTGAAAAATGCCTATTAATAAGCCGTGCCCTGTTGGGGACCCTGTTTCAGTGAAAATATGTCATGTCTAGTTAGGGTGTCGCTGACTTGTCTATGAGAAAACAGGCTTCAAAGCAGGACAGCAGCATCAAACTTAAGAAAACAGGCTTTCTGCTGGGCACATCATTCACGCACTCTTGTGGCTTGGGAAGAGAATAAAATGCGTGCTGTTTTGGAGGGGGTGAAGAGGCTGGGACAGCGTGTGTGTTCATGTTGACAGTCTGAGAACATTTCAAATGAGGGCTAGAGGTTAAATGATTGCAACTTCAAGGGCAGAGGTTTGTGCTCGACTGGGATTTTAGAAATGTCTTGAAGGGAATTCACTTACAATTGAGTGTTAATCACAATGCAAATGTACAGTAAATATAATGTAAAAAAGGGGCAGCAGAGTGGCTCAGTGGTTCAACACTGCAGATTAACAAAGTGACTTTTATTGGCATTTTAGTAGTTTTGTAGTCGTTTAGTTTGGTGTCACGGATGAAAGTAAAGAGCGGGGGGAAGGAGGTCTCTATGCCGCTCCTAGCAAGATGCTGCCCTGGGGTGCGTTTCCTAATCAACGACATAACTAGTAGCTGAATTATCATAGTAGGATGCATTGTTTGGGAAATGAACGATGTAGTTAGAAATGATCTATCTATCTATCTATCTATCTATCTATCTATCTATCTATCTATCTATCTATCTATCTATCTATCTATCTATCTATCTATCTATCTATATATCTATCTATCTATCTATCTATCTATCTATCTATCTACATACATACAGTTGAAGTCAGAATTATTAGCCCCCCTTTGAATTTTTTTCTCTTTTAAATATTTCCCAAATGATGTTTAACAGAGCAAAGAAATTTTCACAGTATGTCTGATAATATTTTTTCTTCTGGAGAAAGTCTTATTTGTTTTATTTCGCCAAGAATAAAAGCAGTTTTTAATTTAAACACCATTTTAAGGACAAAATTATTAGCCCCTTTAGGCTAATGTTTTTTTTTTTTTCGATAGACAGAACAAACCATCATTATACAATAACTTGCCTAATTACCCTAACCTGCCTAGTTAACCTAATAAACCTAGTTAAGACTTTAAATGTCACTTTAAGCTGTATAGAAGTGTCTTGAAAAAATATCTAGTCAAATATTATTTACTGTCATCATGGCAAAGATAAAATAAAACAGTTATTAGAGATGAGTTATTAAAACTATTATGTTTAGAAATTTGTTGAAAAAAATCTTCTCTCTGTTAAACAGAAAACAGGGAAAAAATAAATAGGGGGCTAATAATTCAGGGAGACTAATAATTCTGACTTCAACTGTCTATATATATATATATATATATATATATATATATATATATATATATATATATATATATATATATATATATATATATATATATATATATATATATGGTGATTGCGAATTATGAAGTAGGAAATTGAAGTAGGAATTGATCTGCAGAGACACCTGATTATCCACCCGATTACATCACAGGGTAGAACATTTCCGTTCCATGCCGTTTTGTCAGACTGCATTTAACATAAGCTGTTTTTAAAGAAGCGACAAAGTTTTGAGCTCTGAAACTTAATGGGTGTTTTTATATTACTATGACATCTTTTATGTCAAAAGATCAATTAAATTTTGGTTTCTTAGTTCATGACCCCTTTAAAGCTTCTTATTTAATGTCATGTATTGCCCGACTGAACTGGAGAGCCAATGCAGGCATCAGCTAATATCCTCGCTCTATGCAAATACCCCCCTAGCAGACATCACCAAACCATGCAAAATTTATTGCAGCACCAAACAATACAGGTACTTGTAGCCCTTTTTACACTGATAAAGCAGACCTTATCCATTTCTGGATTAGATCATGAATATGAGCCTATAATAGTAGTAGTCCTTGAATGATATATGAAATTTGCTGAAGAGAGGTCTGCTATTGCTTATATAACTTTTCTACTGCCCAATGTATTCATATTGCCTTTAAAATATCCCAGACTGGATTTTTTTTTAACCAAATTCTCACGACATCCTTTAAGGCTTAAGTGGCTGATAGGCACACAAACATGTTCAAGTTACAGAACTTTAACCTTTATCATTCCAGTCCTGTATAAACAGCCTCAGAGGCGTTTACTTAAGTTTCTGACAACCTGGAGGGCTGTTTTCTGAGCTGCTGTAGTTATTGACTCCATTATATACGCTGTCTGGAGGTTTAATCTAGTCATGCAGTACATGAGGGAAAACCCACCACTCAGTGTCATGCTGAGTGAGATATTTGTCTTTCACCTCTTAAAATCCATCCCCTCCTCCCCGTCTTAAGGGTTATTGACAGGTCTGAAAGCTCCAGGGTGAGTGGAGGGACATGAAGAGGGCGGGACCCCAGTATTGAGTGACAGCCTACAGTTATTGCATTTACTGACAGATAGGTCATGTCATTAGTTCTTCATGGAGGTGGAGACCTATCTAAAGCACTCTCAACGCTTCTCGCGGAGCATGAAACATGACTCTGCGTTATTCCGCAGGAAGATATTAACGTCAACGGAAAACTCATATACTTCAGACACTCCATTTAATACAGGTATTCATGCAGAACTAAAGAGACTGATATTAGATCAGTGAAATAACTGACAATGACCTGATTATGTCTGTCACTAGTCATCTAGTCCGCATTATTTCAGATTGATAGGTCTTGTCAACAAGAATTATCTGTTGTCATTTAGTGGACCTTAATGTATATTTAAGACTGGAATGCTATAAAGTCAGAGGCTGTGTTTTAGGCACTGTGTGAACTTAAGTAGCCAGACTTGGACTAGCAGAATCAAGCCTGGTCCACTTTACCATAGATACTGTATTAGCTGATGACTTTTTAGCCCACTTTTAAGAGCTGTAAGTGATCTTCATACAATCAAAGCTACTGGTTTTTCTGCAGCCCTGGTTGTACTGGACTTAAGTGCATTGTTTAATGCAGTAGACCATGTAATCCTTCTAAAATGTTAATCCAGTTTAGTTGGGATCTGAGGGACTCCTTTAAAGTGGTTTACCTCTGAGAACAGCACAATTTTCCAACCCAGGCTCATTGTAGTTACGTACCTCTATATACATGTCTGGAGAGCACCAAATACAGCCCAGGAACTATGTTTTTTTTACAGTTTTTGTTTTCGTGAAATCCACCAGAGGCTGCTGTGTATGCTTTTTGAGATCTTCAATTTTTGAGATCTCAAAAACTGGCGAGTGCCATTTTGTGCCTGCTGTTCTCGCATAAATCCACCAGAGGCAGCTGTCGACTGACTGACTGACTGACTGACTGACTGACCAGTACCCCCAACCACTCACTTCCCTAAACCCAACCGACAGCGTTTTGAAAAACAAAGATTGACCAGCACTCACCCACTTCCCTAAATCCAACCTCCAGTGTTTTGAAATGCAATCCAAAAAAAGAAAAGCCCTCACGGCAGCCTGATTTTTACCACGTTTTCAGATTTTACCACATTCTCACCCTGTGATTTACTTGCTTGTTATTTTTTGACTTCTGTTTTTGTCTTACCTGCTTTCTGGAACTGTTCTTTACTGAACGCTCTGCATTTTAAATCCTCCGACGTTTGCGACAAGCCACTAGACAAACTGGTAACAGCGGAAAAGCCGTCTACATGGAGTTAAGCGGTCAACTGCTAAGCACGAAAAGGAATGCCGTCATATCGCCCCGTAGCGTTCATTTTAAAAATGAAATGCAGCCATACGTTCCTCTTACATAATTTGCAATCTCCAGAAATGTATATAGGGCTACATTTTCAGAATGAGCCTATGTTGTAATTTTCAGTGCAGCTATGTGATTTTTATTTCCATCAACTGTACATATTAGCTGTAATTCCTCAGGGTTCTGCTTTTGGACCTATTTTGTGTTGTTAAAAATGTGGCACGTCTTAAATTTTATATCCTGATGATAAACAAATCTCAGAGACCAGAGGTCTGTTCTTTGTACGTGGATTGCTCAATTAGCTGGATTTGGTTATTGACGATTTGACAAGATCCAGGATAATTTTGTTCTTCAAAACTCATCCGAGAGTTGTTATCATAGCAACAGGTCTGGTAGCTCAATCCTGCTCGGGAGTAGGTTTATTTCATATAAACAGGATTAGTTCGGCTTATTTCAAGCAAAGGTAATGCTGAAAGCATGTACCGAATGCTGATATTTTCTTACAGTAGTAACCTATAGATTATATACACTTGGGAAAAAAAAGTAAAATAGTAAAAAAAAAGTTTATATATATACACATTTATAATTTATAATAATTAATAATATTTAATATTAAATAATGAATAATATTTATGTTTATATACATATAAGTTTAAAAGTATATATAAATAAAACGAAGCAAATAAAAGTGCAGACTTGGGGTGGTTCTGCCCAAGGGAATCAAAGAGAACATTTATTAATATGGATTTTTTAGATACAAATGCGTACTATTTAAAGGTACCGATGCAGCTTTAGTACAGTTTCTGTAAAATAATAGACATGCACAATATTCAACTGTTTTTTGTTTGTTTGTTTGTTTTGTAAGGAATAATAATTTATGCTGTCACGCACATTTTGACAGCTAATATGCCAGTGATTTGATGATTCGCAAAAGTTGCAGACATCTTTACCAATATCAAAATGCTTTTTTGATGCAAATTTTATTTAAATTCCTTACGCTGATTAAGAAACTAAAATAGGCCTAGGCTACTACGTATAGTAAAGAAAATCTAAATCTAAAATGTAAAACTAAATAAATTGCTAAATATTCTTGACACATGAAAGTGTAAAGCCTGCAGCTTACAACAAATGTGGAAAGTTATTGCGTATCATATTTAACAAACCATTTACTACGAATTTTATATAGTCTTGCTCACTGATCGTTGCATTGCTGATCATGATTTCGAGGATCAATATATCTGTCCTTCACAACACATGCAGAGATCTCAGATCAGTTCATCCAGACATTTTAATCTGATTCATGAACTTGTTTGAAGAATCTAATTAGCCAGCAATCAGTTATCAGGATTAAAACATCCAGGATCTGCCGAATCATTTGAGCGAGGTACAAAGAACGGACCCCAGGAGAGAACTGGGTTTTTATGTCACATTTGGTGTGTCTGGATGGAAGAGGTCAAAAGTTGTATGGCACACAGCATGGTTCAGTTAAACCAGGTCAAACTGAGATAATGATCTTTGGACCCACCACAGAGTGTGTGAACATTGCTACTGAGTTAGGTTCATGGTCACCCTACCTGCAAAATCTACCTACAATTTAGTATGTGCCATTAAATTGTACCTTTATTTGTCCTCTTTTCCTGACCGTGTTGTATTAGCAGTGTAATACAGAAGGTCTGAATTTAAGGTTTTACAAAAAACAATTGGCAAGGAATGTCCACATGATTCTGAAGTGTGCAACCACTGGACACTTTACTTTCCCATAAGGCCATGGAAGAGCTTTTGTGGAAAGAGATTTGTGTGACACAACTGATGTTGGTACTACACCTTAAAAAAAATATATCTGTTAAATAATGGGTTCTGGGGCCGGCTCAGCACACACTAGCTGATTGGTGGAGAGGAGACAGAGTGATGAAGCCAATTATGATATGGGGATGGTTAGGAGGCCATGATGAAGAGAGGCCAGTGGGCAAATTTGGCAAGGATGCCGGAGTTAAACCTTTTTTCAAAGGACATCCTGGGATTTTTAACAACCACAGAGAGTCAGGACCAGTTTAACGCTCACTAAGCGGTATAGAGTCTCCATCAATACACTGGGATGTTAGGACCCACACAGACTGCAGGTTGAGTGCCCCCTGCTGGTCTCACTAACACCACTTTCGGCAGCAACCTAGCTTTCCCATATGGTCTCCCATCCAGGTACTGACCAAGCTCAGCCCTGCTTCGATTCAGTGGGCGACCATGTGAGAGTTGCAAAGAGCTAGCTGCCGACCTGTAAAAGTTACAAAAATATATGTATACCAATTCCCGTATTTATTTATTTTTGCTCTTTTTCTTCTCATATTATCTCTTTTTATCAATGTAGATTTGAGGTTTGTCTGTGAGGTCTCCATCGCCTACTGATTGCACTGCTTTGAAATGAAAGATGGCCAAAATGTTGTTTAACTTTGAAGGATCAAGACATCCTGAAGGACTTTTTTTGAAATTGTAACAGATTTGTGTGAGCTTTTTTCAGCTAATTTCATCTTTCAGGTTTAAAATAATTTTTGGGACAGGATCAAAATTGGTGACGTAGTGCGAATCTGCTAGTGACGCATCGGTTTCTCATTATTATTCATGGCAGAGTTTTCTTATCCTATGAGAAGAGCCTGCTTCTTAATTATTCATAAGAGCATGGGCTTTCTGTAGGCAAGGCAGACCTGCTAAACTGTGAGACCCAATGACTGGGTGAGACCACGCACGGCAATCAGTATTAAGCCTTTCATGAAGGGTCGTATGTGTTTGTTTCCATGATTCACAGGGTTTGTTGCATGGTTTTCCCTGCGATTGCTGTCCGGGCCGATACAGCAAAGCTGTTGGTTTGCAGCAAATATTTTTGTCGGGAAAGCTGTAGGAGAATTGGAGAATGACGGACTTTCTTTTATCAGTTCAGTTTGTTACCATTCAGACACATCGCCTATATCCGTGCTGCTGTTTTTGGCTATGTTTAAAGGGCCACGAAACCCCCCGTCTCAGCAGGGTGTTTTCACACCTCTAGTTTGAAAAAAGTCAGGAAAGTTGGGCGTGTCCAGCTCTGGGAGTGTGGGAGTGTCGGGGGAGGGAAAGAGGGTAGGTTTTGCAAAGAAGGGCGTTTCCATTTGGGCACGCGCTGAGTTTCACAGGCAAAACAAACACACAGATGCTGATTTGATACCGCACAGCGAATGAGAGAAAAAAATCCTCCGCATTTCTCTGTAACTTATGTACTCGATAGGTAGCGTCAGAAAGCCGTGTGTGTATAGACTATCCTGTCACAAAATGTGGCGAAAATCCTGCACGACGGGAATAGTTTGTGTTTACATGTTTACACTCGGAGAGCAGCATTTACAGCGCATCTTTCAGTCTTTAATACTATAATATTGCAGTGATATTAACATACTGTAAACTTAGTAACTAAATCATTTTGACTATGGTATGCCTTTAAAAACTGAAAGAGCACTGCTGGCCATACGAAATTAACTTTGCAATCTGGGTTAAACAAAGGGCACTACACTGCAAACACTTACCAAATCTGTAGACAGACAATCAAACTGGAGCTGTGTCTTTTTATTAAAAGGAGA
Organism: Danio kyathit; assembly: GCA_903798195.1. Taxonomy (NCBI): domain Eukaryota; kingdom Metazoa; phylum Chordata; class Actinopteri; order Cypriniformes; family Danionidae; genus Danio; species Danio kyathit. Next base: position 36,613,577 of record LR812543.1, read on the forward strand.
CTAGCGGCAAATCCGGATTTCACTATTTCTAGATGCGAAAATCTCTCGGGTAAAAAATGTTTCTTACAAACGCATTCTGTCTCGTGCACTGCAATCCACACGTGAGTCCAGCTGGTCTCTCATAGAGGGAAAATGAAAACAAAACCTTGTTGCAGCACATTAATAAACGCAACACCGACGACTCTTGTCTCCAAATTCTTGTTCTTTCACTTGTTTTTGCAACACAACGTGGCGTCTCTCTGCCGTCTGAACAGGTAATAAGGTCTCCGGAGCTATCATGCATATTAATGAAGTTTCACTTCATACACAATAGAGCGCGCTGATTGGTTTGAAGCACGTCTTTGTCATGAATTAATGCCGCACACTCAGATACGTCACAATGTTCTCGAAAAGACAGACAGCCACTCTCCAGGCTGGATTTACACCTAAGTATCTCATGGCTGTGACGCAGCTTCAAAAATTCATTTCAAACCAGAAGAACAATTTGCTCAAAATAACGCAAAAACAACCAATTTTCACTTTTTAGTGCAATATATGTGTCCTAATAGTGTTTATAGCAGCGTGGGACACAGATATGACTGTCAACAGCTCAAAAAATGTGTTTTGGTGTTTCATGACCCTTTAAAATCCTCAAGATTACTGGCAGATCTAATGGTTGGGATAGATGGGGAAAAAGACCTGCTGCACTGCTCCACTGTGTCTGCATTCAGACCCGGGGATTGAGGAGGAGACATTTAAAAACATTTATCTTTAAAATGATAGAACAAATTGTGGTTATGTGTATATGAAATTACGAATAACAAATGTAGCAGGACATTAAATTACTGTTTATTTCTTTGCATTTTAACTTCGTAAACTATAAAATCATGCATCTCCTCACGGTTTGTGTCTCATTTTGTAAGCCAACTGACAGTTGTTCGCTCCTCTCTTTTTCCCCTGCTCTGCCGGCTACGCCCACTCCTCCCTCTGCTCGCAGCGCTCCATGCCCATCATGAAACATTTTTTGAAAAAATTCTGAGGTGGACTTGAACCGAAAGAGGGGGGTTTCATGGCCATTTAAGATCACACTCACACTTCATATAACACATAACCAAAATGTGTATTCAGTCCTCATGGATTATTTCAGTTTCATAGTATGTCATTTCAAACCCACCAACATTTCTGCTTCCACTCATCAGCATGTGGAGCTCCGACTCGGTGTTCATCAAACGTGGCGACAGAGACAATTGAAGTAATTGAAGACACATTGAACGCTCTAAGGAAATTCTATCTTAAAAAAGGTGAGAAGTGGTGGAGCGATTGAGCCTCTGGACAGAACTGGCTGTCCACCAGAGTTCAGGACACAGAGTCCACATTAGAAGAACTGTGATATCAGACAAAAAGAGCTTTAAAACGGCTTCATTTAGATTGATGTTGTAGTTCAATAGTGCAGAAACTGTGCAGTGTCAGTCACACATACATTTCATAAATCCACCTAGAATCAAAGAGGTGAAGATGATGGATTTTGTTTAAAATGGATCAGTTGTGAGCAAGTATTTCCTTCTTAAAGATGATTGTCTTCAGAAACTATTTTTGTGCTGGTTGAAAGTCTCTTCACATCTTGATAGCAGTTGTGCAAATGTATTTATATGTATTTAAATTTTCTGTGTAAGGTTTAGGACCAGGGCTTTACATTAACACCCGCCAAATGCAGGTAGATTTCAGCTCTGGCGGGTTAGACAGACTCTCCCACTGGCCACTTTGGCTGTTTGGAAATCATTTTCAAATTGTAGTTTTCCTAAAAGCAGGGTTCGACAATAAACATGGCCCAATATTCATGCAAATGTGATCTTAGAATCGAGAAGCAGCACGACTGACAAAAATAACTGTGTTATAACTGATGCGCGCAACTGTTAAAGCGCGCATGCTCCCGTTTACTTGAGCGGAGCAACCGTGCCTAGAGGAAGCGCAGCTGGTGCGATCGGTTTCCTTTGAAAAAGACTGGACAAAGAGCGACGATCATGCACCCACAGTACTGCTGCTTTCAAGAGCTCAAGATTTTAAAAAAAATACACATTCTTTTGTAAGCAGCAGCGGTCACTGCTTTTGTTTGAATTATTCTTTGAACAGATTATTAACAGGCCTATATTAACCGTGTGCACATGATCATTCTTTTATTATCAAACACAGTATGTTTCACCTGCTTTCGTTTGCTTACAGTTATTTTTGATAATATGGTTTAATTATATTTTTTTACAATAACATTGTTTTAATGGGAGATTACTCCCCGTTTATGTGTATTTAACTGGTGATCTGGGACTTTTAGCCAGGACAGATTACTGTGCATATTTTAGATACATGACAATAATTATTTTTTAAATGTAATGTTTTTTTAAAGAAAAGTTTTGTTGAATTTGTTGAAAGTGCACCTTTACAGCTATATTTTCCTTGTTTTGATGCATTAAAAAATTGTGACCAAGAAATACTTATTTGGTGTGGTCAGAGATATATTTGGTAAATCCTTAATTTTGAGCCCTGAAAAGTCCTGTGAAATAAAACTGATTGTATTGCGACACAACCCATATGCTCATGCACACTGAGCAAGCTAATACACAATACACACAAGAAGGTAAATGTATATTAAGGCATGTGTACATAACACAACATCTAAATCTAGTCATTTTAGCATGTCAAAGTCAAGTATATGCATATAATAAATATTTTGCCAACAAAAATAGTGTGGCTAGTGAAAATGGCGAGTGGCTAGTAATGTTGGAAATCTATCAGCCACAGTGGCTGGTGATCAAAAAAGTTAATGTAAAGCCCTCTTTAGGACTGGGTTGTTCAGTCCTGTTTATGTTCAATCTGAATATTGTGATAGGCTGTCTTTCCTACCTGTCAAAATATGCAATGGCATACCTCTGCATACCCTGTTTCCCCAGAAAGGATGACGTCATTGGAGTGTTCATAGATGTGCTTAAGAATAGCAGGCAAACATCATCAACATACCTTCTTTTTTTTAGGTTAGGTATTGTAACTACTAACTGTACTATATTTTTTTTCTTTCTGGTCAATGTTAGGGGGTCTATTGTAGTGATGCTGTCTAGCTGGTGTTCATGTGTTCAGGAGGCATGTAAGAAATGCAAGATACAAATAAAACAGGTACTCATAATAAAGGTACTAATTAATAAATAAATTCTTTATGTATTCATCAATCGATAATCAAATCATTTGCCTTAATCTGAATAAGACAATAATATGATTGAGGTGTTTACATGAGTTGCTTTTTGAATGTTTCTTTAATGATCCTGTTTAACATGTTATAGCACATAATATGATTAACATCATTGCACGACCAGGCTATCCACATTCCCTTCGGAGTTTTATGTAATTTTTGGTGTTTCATTCTTTCATTTGTCGATTTTTACTGCAGTTTGGCACTTTCATTTTCATCTCAAACGAGATATTGGATGTGAGTATGAACTGCTGGAAGTGTTGTTTTAATGGAATTTGATACTGCAGGCCATATGTGGAAAAAACCTTTCCGCATTTCACGATGCAGGAATATGTGGTTCTTCACTGGCTCGGTATGTGCAGAGAATAGTGTCAAATAGCCATGTGTGTATGAAATATCCTGTCATAAATTGCGATGAAATGTCATACATGATGGTAATAGTTTGATTGCGGTGTTTACATGTTTGTACTGCAATTCAATAATGCGACTAAAATTGGCAAACTCCAAGTCTTAATTAGATTTCTGTTTAGTTTGATTGACTTTAGTTAGATTAAGGTAATCAAAAATCGCTGTTTACATAGTAGGCTCTTAATCAGAGTATTGTCTTAATCGTATTAAAATCAGATTATTGGTGTCCATGTAAACATACTCATTGTGTATAAGCTTGTGAGAATTAACTTGTGCATAAAATGTCAGAACTATATCAGAAGTCAGAATTATTAGCCCCCCTGTTTATTTTTTCCCCCAATTTCTGTTTAACAGAGAGAAGATTTTTTTTTCAACACATTTCTAAACATAATAGTTTTAATAACTCATTTCTAATAACTGATTTATTTTATCTTTGCCATGATGACAGTAAATAATATTTTACTAGATATTTTTCAAGACACTTCTATACAGCTTAAAGTGACATTTAAAGGCTTAACTAGGTTAATGAGGTTAACTAGGCAGGTTAGGGTAATTAGGCAAGTTATTGTATAGCGATGGTTTGTTCTGTAAAGGGGTTAATAATTTTGACCTTGAAATGTTTTTTTTTTTTTTTATTTAAAACTGCTTCTATTCTAGCCAAAATAAAACAAATAAGACTTTCTCCAGTAAAAAAAAAAATTATCAGAGATACTGTGAGAATGTCCTTGCTCTGTTAAACATCATTTGGGAAATATTTAAAAAAGAAAAAAAGATTTAATAATTGATTTTCAAGCTGATTTCAACTGTGTGTGTGTGTGTGTGTGTGTGTGTGTGTGTGTGTGTGTGTGTGTGTGTGTGTGTGTGTGTGTGTGTGTATATATATATATATATATAATATGACTAAAACTGATTATTCACCCTCCTGCATGTAAAATTTTGTTTTCTTTTACAAATATTTTCCAAATGACAAGGAATTTTTCACAGTATTTCCTGTAATATTTTTTTCTTCTGGAGAAAGTCTTATTTGTTTTATTTCGGCTAGAATAAAAGCAGTTTTTAAGTTTTTTTTTTTTTTTTTTTTTTTTTAAACCATTATTTAGCAAATATTATTAGCCTCCATCAGTATTTTAGTTTTTTGATTGTCTACCGAACAGAACTTGCAGCTGAAAAGCAGTATCTTGAAAAATATCTAGTAAAATATTGTGTACATGATCAAGACAAAGATAATTTAAATAAGTAATTATAAATTAGTTATTAAAACTATTATGTTTAGAAATGTGTTGGGAAAAAAAATCTGCTTTGCGTTAAACAGAAATTGGGAAAAAATATATATATACAGGGGGGCGAATGATCCTGACTTCAGTTGTACATAGTTTCCATTCTGTAACAATACGATGTGAAAAAAAGCACACCAACCCATCAAATAGGAATACATTAACTCCTACAACAAGCTGAAATAAAGACAAAATCATCCATTGATGAATCTAAATATAAAGAAAGCAGCTCGTGCACTATTTGGCGTGTTCTGCTAATGCGCGAGTGTCCAGCTTGTGGGCAGACGCTCTTATTTAAAGCATGTGGAGCTCCAGGAAAAAGAAAAAAAAGTTTTCTTTGATCACTTAACTCCCCTCTCTCTCTCTGAGCGAACCCTGCTGAAAAAAGCAGTTTCGCCAGATATTACTGGCCGTCATCCAGGCCTGATGAAACAAACCTCGGTAATCCTCAGCATCTGAGCACACAGTATGTCATACTGATACACAAATGGGCATCTCAGAAGGTGAGGGTATGTGCAGGTATTTGAGGAATGACTACATATGTTCACAGGCTGTCGACAAAAAAACTGTCTGCAAGCCAGATTTTCTGTCTGCTGCTGTTTTTAAACAGCAAAAAAAAATTAAAAATCAACAATGCTAAATGCAAGGTATATATTTTTCAGCTGTATATTGTTGCATTTAGGAGAAGAAAACCGAGTAGACAGGCCTTACGTGAAAATATTGAGAACTATTAATGTTTATTTTATTTTTGTACTGATTCATTTATTTGATATATTTTGACATTTATGTAATATATTTTGATTTATTTAGATTTTTTGACTGATTATTGTTTCAAGTTTATTACTAATATATTAACACTGTAATTTAATTTAAAACAATACAATAAAAATACAATGCAATATTACAGGATGCATTTATGTTGAAGTGTAAATGTCTAATAAATTCTGTTATATAATAAATACATAAAGCATATACTTTTGTTAATGTAATACCTCACTGTAAAAACAATTGCTGCCTTAATTTTTTGTTGAATCAACAACTTGTGGTTATCTCAACTTATGTATATACTTTGGATAACTTAATTTTTTTGTAATTAAAACCTGATTAACTTTTAAAATAGTTAAGAAATTAAGTTACCTTATTAGCTTTTACAAATTTAAGTTGATTGAGCATAAAACAATTAAGTTGTCCCAAAAAAAACCCTTAAGAGTTGTTTATTTCAAATAATTAGTTTGAACTAAAAGAAACTATATTTTTGAGTGTATAGCTGTCAGTCGTGTTATTACAAAAAAAGTATATATAAATAAAAATGTGATTTATATTATGTTATATTATATTATATTATATTATATTATATTATATTATATTATATTATATTATATTATACACACTCACTGGCCACTTTATTAGGTACACCTTACTAGTACTGCGCTGACCCACTTTTGCCTTCAGAACTGCTTCAATCCTTTGTGGCATAGACTCAACGAGGTACTGGAAATATTCCTCAGATATTTTATTTCATATCGACATGATAGCATCACGCAGTTGCTGCAGATTTGTCGGCTGCACATCCATGATGCGAATCTCCCATTCCGATCCTAAAGGTGCTCTATTGGATTGAGATATGGTGACTGTGGAGGCCATTTGAGTACAGTGAACTCATTGTCATGTTCAAGAAACCAGTCTGAGATGATTCACGCTTTATGACATGGTGCGTTATCCTGCTGGAAGTAGCCATCAGAAGATGGGTACACTGTTGTCATAAAGGGATGGACATGGTCAGCAGCAATACTCAGGTAGGCTGTGGCGTTGACACAATGCTCAATTGGTATTAATGGACCCAAAGTGTGCCAAGAAAATATCCCCCACACTATTACACCACCACCATCAGCCCGAACCATCCATGATCCATGCCTTATGTTTTTGACGCCAAATTCTGACGCCATTCTCCCCTGACCTCTGGCGTCAACAAGGCATTTGCGCCCAAAGAACTGCTGTTCACTATTTTCCCTTTTTCAGACCATTCAGACCATAGAAGTAGGTTTTAGGCCCAATCCCAATTCTACCCCTTAGCCCTTCCCCTTACCCATTGGTGTCCCAGTTCTCTTTAGCTTGAAGGCGTAGGGGATACCTGCCAACATTTGGTTTGTAAATTCCGGGGGGGGGGGGGGGAGAGATTACGTCATACACTAATTTGCATATTACTGACGTCATCACGTTCTACCATTTCTGTTTAACAGCCTATGGAAAATAAATGGGGTATTTTATATTTGCACTATGCTTTATCTAAGCTTGTCAATTTAACTAAATGTATTGATGTTTGAATACAGTATATCATTATAGATGAGTAGTGAATTTGCAGTAATCTCTCAGACGTAATATACTCAGACAACAACACTGGCGCGAACTAAAAGCATGGAGCGGGAGGGGTGAGAGGTTTGGGGATATGGAGGCACGCAAACTGTAGCGCGGAGACTGGCGCGAACTAAAAGCATGGAGCGGGAGGGGTGAGAGGTTTGGGGATAGGGAGGCGCGCAAACTGTAGCGCGGAGAGGTTGCGCGCGACCGGAAGAGCACGCGCACAAGCACCAGGTTTCAGCCCGGACTGTACCAAAATGCTGAGGAGCGGGGGTCGGATTCCGGGAGTTTACCGGGAGACAGAACAATACGGGAGACGGGTCTAAAATACGGGAGACTCCCGGGAAAAACGGGAGTGTTGGCAGGTATGGCGTAGGGCTGAGGGGAAGGGCTACATAGCCCTTCAAACTGAGATATATTTAGGACCAAGGGGTAAGAAAATTTCCCAGAATACACCATCTACAACTACAGCAGTCCCAATCGTCTGATCTCACATGAAGCAAGAGATCGCGATGATATATGATGGCGTGTGCAGGTGCTGTAGTTCTGTCCCATTTCTTAGGGGTAATTTTTGAAGCCCTTCCCCTTCACACTCTGTTTCAAGGGCCAAGGGGAAGAGGTACAAAAATAATTGTGATTGGGCCTTAATGTACAGTATCATGTTTAGTTTTTGATATGTCACCTTTTTTTTTTTTACCTATTTTTATACATTCAGCGAATTGGGATTCATACAGTTAATTATGATTATTCACATAATAATATCCCATTAAACTTCTGATACAATTTGATTACAATTTCTATGCATTAACAATACATTTCATTGTTTTCAATTTTGTAAACATGTTTACTTTTTCTACCATCCTTTTGCTCCTCAGTCGGGTCACCTCCTAAAAGCTGCCTTACCGCATGTGCTCGTTCGTTTGTTTGTTTATAATTCTGAAAGGCATTTATAGAGGTGATGATTTAGAGCCGCTCCACTTGTATGTGTGTGTGTGTGTGTTCATGCTCATGTATGTGTGCTGTTGTTGTCCATCGTAGTGGGAAGAGCTTGGCCGGTCCTCCTTGTTTGGGATAATTGCATGTTTCTGTGGTCTGTGGTCCATTCTCTGTCTCTATGTGGCCTGGGTATCTATGTGGCAGGATCCACATTTAGGAGCACTGTCTCCACTGTCCAAATCTGTCGCACTCCTTCACTGTTCATACAGGACTGCTCACGCTTCACCAATCTAACACCCGCTGGATGTGCAATTATACACCTTTATTTTACACTCATGATGCTTTGAATTAACTCCGAGAGTAACTTTGGTTAAACTGTAAAGAACATCTGGCATGAGGAGGTGTCTTTAATCCCATGACAGTTCATCCAATGATAATATTAAACATGTCTGAAAATATGTTTTGGTTTGTATGACTGTATATTGCATATTACTGTACCATTCTTAAGTTTTGGTTTCGGATTGTATTCATGGCAATGACCTGTGGACTCATGCAGTACCATTCTTTTTCATTTGCTGCAATATGAGTTTAACCTCACGTATTTGCAATTAAATTATAATCTAATCAAGACAAACTATATATCACTGGAAAAGTCTAAGTCTTCTAAATACATATTTTATTGTTGTTCGAGTAATAAATTAAAACGCGATATTTATGGTCTGTTTCCACTAAGTGGTATGGTACAGTACGGGTCATCTTTATCAGGCTTGCGTTTCCACTGCCAAAAGGGTACCAATGGTAGGCATGGTGTACGACAGAAAGACGTCATTCTCACTCGAGGAAATGTCAAAGTAAAGCTGTACTCAATCATTTGAGAAACACTTTTGAGAAAACAGATGCTTTATACACAAATACTTTTGTATAAATGTTGATTACTAACCTTTCTATGAACATGATTTGATTCTAACTGCAGATCTATGATAGTGTAAAATAGCCTACTGTAACGTCTGCAATTATATCAAATAAATAAATAAATAATTGCAACATGAACACATACACACCCTTACAGTCTCCGATATGTTACCAATTACAGAAAGACTACACAAAGCATACATTTAGTCCTTATTTGGGTTCAAAAACATCACGAAGCCAAGTCAGTGCAAACCTCTCATCTGTGTCTTTAATACATGTAGCACATGTAGTTACATTTAGCACATGTAACCTCTTGTTAGAAAGTAATTCCGTCATTCCGAGCTCATAATAGTCCAAAAGGGGATGATAATAGTTAAACATGGCAGTTTGTTCATGTCTTGGGTTGCTGAAGTAATCATTTGCTTTTTTGTTTTTTCTGGCTTCTCCTTTGTTTTTGTTTCTGAAAGGATCAGATGTCAGATGCACTTCAGTAAATAATCACGGCCACATTATTATCATCAGCTCAAGAAGTTCGTTATTTCAAATATAGATGCACACACGAGCTCTGTCTCTCGAGAAAAAGAAACTGCTCGTGCTGTAGACGGCCTTGTAAATAACTACAGGGCACAGGGTAGATTCTGCTATTCTTATTGGCTTTGTGGCTGTTCATCAAGACAGCAACAAGGTTTGTTTAAGCTCTGTTCAACCATGGCTCGTTATTATATGTATATATTATTAGGGTGTAATGTCTCGGCTTTGTATTTAAAAATTGCAGTTTCTTTGTTTTCATTCCCCTGTTTGTGCACATGCACATGACGTATCTCTGTAAACCAATAGCGTTCAACTGCATGTCTTGCTCCGCTTTTTGGTACCCTTTGGTTGTGCTAGGTACCCTTGTGAAAGGGTACCCAAAAAGTGGTCGCTTTTTGGTACCTTTTAACAGTGGAAATGGGCATAAAAGCGTACCGTACCGTACCACTCAGTGGAAACTGGCCATTACTGCCACCAGAATACCTGTAGGACTATTTACGGTTACATTTTTAAACTACAATGTTGTACTTTGAACAAAGCATTCATGACAAACTATATATCAATTGAAAGCTTAAAATCTCTGGTGATTTTTTTTTATTTAATTTTATTTTTTGATAGATATTACTGAGCAACAGTTATTCATTTGCAAAAAGAAGTTGTAAAACATCATTTTGCTACAGCAATCCATATGTTAAAAGTGGGGGCGAGAGTTAAGGGGTTTTAACGTCCAAGTGAAATCAAAATTTACAATGTTTTGCTTGGTCACATATTAAAGTAAATAAATAATTCATCTGTGCAAGTTAACCCACTGAAAAAAAGTTAGTTTTGGTAATCTTCAGTTAAAGTCTGATCATATGCATATAATATGTACTTTTACTTTGTTAAAATAAGACCCATATATCTTTAGTACCCTGACTTTTCCTAAATGTGTGTCTACTTCTAAGATTTTTATTTTATTCAAATTATAAAACACAAAAGAGTAGTTTTACTTTGAATGCTTCAAATTGACATTTCAGCGCACACCATTTTATTCCCTCACATTTGAATGTACGTGCATCTGCTGCCCAGCAACTTACAACTAACAAAAACATAACTTTCTGATAGCAAAAATGCAAATTTACTTCAGACATTTAACATTTTTAAAAATAGCTTTTTCACTGTGATGAAAACAAAACAAAACTTTGCCCTCCCACTTGCCAGACAAAGTGAGGTTTGCACCTTCGAAGGTGGTCTAGTAACTTGTACACAGTTATATGTTATACCAAATAAATTGTGTTTTAGGGTAATGACTTCGGAAGGGCATCCACTGTGTAAAACAATTGCCAGATTAATTGCCGGTTCATTCTGCTGTGGCAACCCCTGATAAATTAAGGAATAAGCTGAAGGAAGCTTTAAATATAGATATAATGTGAACAATCAGAAAGAGAGCTATGGCCATTCTAGTAGTTATAGAATTCTGTTAGTTCCAGTCTTCAAATTCTAAGCATAATGCTTATGTTTGTTTGTTTTTGTATTTATGTTAATGTTTTTTTTTTCATGATGGATAAAAAAGTACTATGCCAAACGTACTTCTCACTCAGTTTCCACTATATAAATTACTTGTAGCACATCCTTATTAGTTCTTTTGAATGGACATTTCCTCAAACCAGAAGAGCAACCTATGATTTGAAATGCAGTAATTGTATTCTGAATAAAGTGGATGATGTAGTTTCATGTGCTCGTGGCTTTCTGTGGATTTTTTTTATGTTTTAGGAGATGAAAAATGTATTCAAAAGTAAGTTAGTTAATTGATTAATTATTTACTGCACTGAAGGAGGTTTAGTGGTGATAAATCAGCCTCTGCGGTATGTGTGTGTATGTGATGAATGGATCATCTGATAACTGAAACGCTGATTTATGCTGGAGAGTCTGAAAAAAGTCAAAGCATCATGGTGTCTTTTCAAAAGATTTGCAATGAACAAACGCTATGAATTATTTATTATCTTGAGTTTGTTTTTAATGATGTGATTCACTAATCAGGAATTTCAGGCTAAATGTTTAATCTGTTAGCGTTAGTTTTTCCCTGAACCTTGCTGTTATATTTTGTATTAACATATAAGGTATTATATTCTATATAAAATAAATTAAATAGAAATAGAAAAACACAAACAAACCGACAAAACATATTCATCAGTTTGACAACACACACTAAGTGCCCTATCATACACTCGGGTCAATAAGGCGCAAGACGTGTATGGCGTGATTTGTTGCCATTTTCAGACCAGTGCAACCCTAATTTTCATGTTTTTTGGCACGTTGTTTAAATAACCAATCCATTTGCTTCCCGTCGCTTTATGCGTGTGCCGGTCTATAAAGGAGGTGTGTTAAGGTGCATTGTTGGCGCATTGCTGTTTTGAAAAACTGAAGTGCAAAGTCCAGCGCAGAGAGCGTTCTTATGCAGGTTCAAACACTTAATACACACAGGATGTACAACAATACACAAATATCTTTACATACGAGAAAAATTAAGGATTAAAATGTTAAAATGGGGCTTTTTTCAGTTTATTCATGACAATTAGTGTTTTTATCATAACGTTGTTATTATTATTAGTATTGTTTATTATATGCATATTTATATTTGTTTTAATAAAAAGAAGTTTAGATTTGTCCACCTGTCGGGTTAAGGAGACGTACGCATAAGAATAGGACGTGTGTTTGGATAAACTCAGTTGTTTGACCACACTTTGTTATTATTGTTCATTTATTCGTTTGCTGGACATTAAACTGAATTTAGAAATAGTTTTGAAACAAATCTGTGCACTTAACAAATTAAATGAAATATTTAGGCTAATGAATGTCTTCAGTGGAGTGCGGCAAACACAGTTTCCTTATCCACGAAAGTAAAGGAGTAAAGCGTAAGAGTAAAGTAAAGAGAAAGAGGCCAAATGGAGGAGACTCGTTCTTTATCCTTGCACTGCAGATGCTCTGTTTAACTGTTTTCTCCATGTCAACTTTTTCCACTTACAAAGTCGGCCATGTAAATAGCAAATGTGCCATGGCGCGATGCAACTGACTCTTAAAGGGAATGAGAGATGAGACTCTGATTGGTTTAATGCATGTTATGCTCAAAACACACTCATAACTCATTAAGAGAATAACCACAACCCTGTTAGACCATGTGCCAGGATGCAGACAGTATTTTTTCATCCTTAAAATAGCAAAAGTGGATTCGGACATGCCCTTAATGCGTTTGCGCCATGCCCTTTAGACTTTGCGCCTAGATCGTTAAAATAGAGCCCTAAATGGTTAAAAGAGGTGTGTTTATGAAATTATATGCAGCATCCTTCATTTATTCTCTTAGGTAAGGAGAGATTTCCACTTAAGTATCATACTTAGAGGAAAAAATGGCATGTGTTTTCTTAACTTGCTCTCCTTCTTAATTTGCTTAAGTTGCTAATTTGAGCGCTCTCAGCCATCATATATAAGGCCTGGTAACAGCGTAAACACCAACCCTTTACACTGTACATTTTTATAAAGTAAACAGGTTATACTTCATTTATGAATTATTCATTGTCTTTTAACGATCTGATCAACTCAATATGTATTTTTTTATGTATTTCAGATTTGATTGATTTAATATATACTATTTCAGACTATACTGTAAATTTAACCTCTCAGCTTCCATTTTCCATGCTGTATTTGGTTTTTGTAAACCTTTTTGAAGACCCAGAGTTTTTTTTTTTTTAATACTCCCTTTTGAAAATTAATATTTTTAGCTATTTCTCAGTGAATACAAGCAATACTTGTTGGTGCATTCAAACAAAAGAGCTTTATTAAACAGTTATACCTAATAAAATAAGAATTTTATCACCTAACGTCTTTAGGAATAAAAAATATAATACATTTAAAAATATTACTAACTGGAAAAACTAAACTAAACGTAATACGTTTGTGTTACTCTTGATTTTTCCTTTATTAAAATTGAATTTCATATTTCTTTCATTTCATATACTGACTAATCTGATTTATATGTACAGATATATTAGTGTAAAGCATCCTATATAGAATAGTCATTTAAAAGAAGAGAGATCTGTGAGGGGTACACTCATTTATGCTGATCACTCTATTGAATCTTTTTTAGTCTGTGGCTTAAAGACACTAACTGAGACTAAGGTGGCAGCTTTGTTCAGTCTGAAATGAGGATATTGAAGAAAAAGCACAGTATCATCAAGTGGAACAAAATGTTTGCCTTCAGTTTAATAAGATGATTAAAGGAGTAAAAATCATTTCAATGTGGAGTACTACAAAAGAATAGACAACACTCTGGACTTGAATATGCTACAACTCTTGCTCTGGATGAATCTTGATGGCTGTTTTATAGTTGGATGTGATCAAAATGGAGTTTTTTTAGACCCGTGGATCTGCAGGATGTCTTGGGGTGAAATACACAATTCTTATAAGCAGATGAACACCGTCTCTGGAAATTGTAACTGTAAGAAAGTCATCATAGATTATTTGAAGTTTCAGGCTATTTCAGTAATGAGTCACTATGAGTCTTGTAGGACAATCGCCTGGAAGAATGCATCCGAATATATTGAGGTTTAGTTGAGAGATCATTGTATGTTTTTCAAATGGCTTTTTTTTTAATCTTCAGGTTTAAATTTCTTAAAAGAACAATAAAAGAATGTAAAAGCCACATTTTATCAGTCCCCTGGAAGTTTCTTCAAGCAAGGAATGGGCTAAGATTCCAGTATAGAAGTGACAGTAAGCACTTATTTATTCATTTATTTATTAATTCATTCATTCATTCATTTTCCTTCGACTTAGTCTCTTATTTATCAGTGATCGCCACAGTGGAATTCCGACAAACACTACGGCCAATTTAGTTTATCCAATTCACCTATAGTGCATGTCTAAATTGTGAGGCAAACCCACGCCAACACAAGGATAACATGCAAACTCCACAAAGAAATGCCAACTGACCCAGCCGGTACTCAAACCAGCAACCTTCTTGTTATGAGGCAACAGTGCTAACCATTGAGCTACCGTGCCATCCCCAGGGAACACTTATTGAAATTTATCAAGAATAAAAAAATGTTACAGTTTACTTTTGAGGGTTGAATAATTTTGCATGTGAATGTTTAGAGAGAGTCTGGTGGATTTTTTTTAATAGTTCACTGATTCATTAGTTGGATACAACATTGTTCAGAACGTCTTGCAGATCAAGCGGGTTGAATAACTTTGATTCCAGCTCTACACTACCTGACAGTCTTGTTGCCTATCCAAGTTTTAGGAACAGCAAATAATAACTGTTGATCATTTGGTATCAGAAGTGGCTTATATGAAAGGCAAAGGCCTCTAGATTACGCTTATTTTAAGTAATGATCAAAATATGATCATACTTTGATCTTTAATCATTTAATTAGGGCAGTAAGGTCTGACTTTACTTAGACAAAAGTCTTGTCACTTAACAAAAATAATGTACACTATAGAATATAAAGTCATGGTGCAGTGGAAAAAGACTGAATATGGTGTATGACTCCCATGAGCTTGGACTGCATCCATACATGTCTGCAATGACTCAAATAACTTATAAAGTCATGACTCCCAGAGTTCATCAAGAATCTTTGGATTCATCTCCAATGCCTCCTCCTCCATCTTACCCCCATACATGCTCAATAATGTTCATGTCTGGTGACTGGGCTGGCCAATCCTGGAGCACCTTGACCTTTGCTTTCAGGAACTTTGATGTGGAGGCTGTTGATGTTGTCAGCCACTCTGCAGATCTCTTGAACGCCCCCATACTGAATGTAACCCCAAACCATGATTTTTCCTTCACCAACCTTGACTGATTTCTGTGAGAATCTTGGGTCCATGAGGGTTCCAGTAGGTCTTCTGCAGTATTTGTGGTGATTGTGATGCAGTTCAACAGTGGCGTTCTGCCACTTTTTCAAATGATCAACTAGAAGTGAAGTTATTATTTGTTGCTCTTACAACTGAGGTAGACGACAAGACCTATGTCAGGTAGTGTATATAGTCTACTATGTGGACTACTATATTGTCTTTAAAGAAATGTGCAATTTCACAAGCTGAGAATTCCCTTCGAAAATACAATGTTTATATAAAATGAAGTGCGTTAACCCAATATAGCTTTACATTTAAAAAGCCATTTATATTTTAAAAAGGTCATTACTCATAGACGTATCTGAAACCTTGTGCAGAATCACACAAAAGTGTAAATAATTCTATACAAAGTTAATATAATTATTAGCATTTTAAATTATATATTTAATTTAATTTTCACGAACAAAAAGTCTGGTTTATCAGCAATAAATATTGTGTTATCATTGTAGGATATTTTAGATGCCGCCTAAACATGTTTTGCACCTCAGCATGCCTATTTTTCATGTGGAAAAATCAGAAAATGAGGTGTCGGTAGGTCTTAGCGCAGCAGTCCTCTCCTCACTGGCTCTAACATCAGCAACCAACAGCTCTTGGAACATCACAATCAACTGACTCGCTTCCAATTAATAACTTTAAGGCAGAAGAGAACAAGTCATATGGGAGTGCTTTATCTCCAGGCCAAACGCTCGCTTCTAAATGAAAGCAGATTGGTCGATGTCTCCTCTCCATTGTTATCGTCGTGCCCGATCCTTACTGAGACGCAGATGAGGATATTTAGATGGTTTCCCAAAGAGAATAATAATTCAGTAAGTGGATATGTGTTGCGCCGAACCAAAGTGCCACCTCAGCATTTCTGGCAGTGCCAGCGCACCTAGCCTTCCAATGGCATCTGAAGTTCATTATCGCAAGTTTCATTTTAGACGGCAAACAAACCAAAGTAACCGACGACAGCCTGTTTCCTTTTTGCTGTTGCCAAAAGGTCAGGACAGATGATACCCATAATCTGCCTGAAACTCAATCCTTACAGCTGCAAAAAAGAGAGAGAGAGATGTTTCGAATTGTTTTCTGGCTTAAAATACTGCCAATATATGACTGATAAAGGTCTAGAACTGGTTTAAACATGAAATTCAAATACCTCTGGATTGGTAATTTATTTCAGCATGTTGTTCTGTTATGTAAGCATGCTTTAACCTCATCACAGCACTTGTGTGGGACGAATGCATACTGTAAATGACATTTGAATGAAGATTCATGTATGGCATTCCAATCTCAACTCCACCTGGAGCTCCATCTTCAAATTCCTCCCTCGATGAAAGTTCAGAAAGCGATACGCATCGGGGACAAAGCTATTATTCAACATGTTAGCCACCACGTCAGCTCTTGTTGTGCTTGAAGAACACCAGCTCTGTGTGTATTTTTAACATCGCTGTATTTCTTCAAAGAAAAGTGACTTTGAAAGCAAATGCTGGCAGCACTTCCTCTTTGCAAGTCAAGCTTGAAATCGTTCTTATCCAATAGTTTTTTCATTATTATTATTATACGTATAGTTTTATTAATTGAATTAAGAAAAACAAACAAGGTCAAGTTTTCATCTCGCTAAGTCTTCCTGTGAATGTGGAAAGAGCTGTAAATAACAATTCAGGTTCATTTATTGCTTGTCTGGACTGGCTTGCTCTTGCCGAGAGCAACAATATAAGGGGAGCAGGTGTGATTTGAAACTTTGACCTTTAGGAGAACCTCTATGAAGCTCCTCTCAACCAATCACTGATCTAATCTGCAGCCTGTCAATCAAGATTTTTTTTTAGCTCAAACTGTGCCTCTATGATTCATAAAAATGTCAGAAACTATGCGTTGAAGGTAATGGTGTTGTAAATAACGTTCTATTTCTTGCATAGTTATTCAGAAGACCTCAATGTGTTATTAGGAGTCACGTGTATTCATTTGGATTTGTCTGGAAACCAGAGGTGGGTATTCAAAATCTATACTTAAGTACTTGCGGAAATTTTTACTCAAGTAAAAGTAACAATCTTAAATCTTAAAAGTTACTCGAGTGGACGTTTAGACGTCTTTTTTTTTTTTTTAATTTCAGTACCGAAATTCAGTATCGTGACAAGTCTAATATAGTGGAAGAATAAGTTCATTAACTTGAGTTTAATAGATGGCATCTAAAACGTGTGTTTGGGAAAGAAAACGTTAGCTAACTAGTGACATTTCCCTTAATGCCTAGTTCACACTACAGGATTTTAAGCCTGATTTGAGCCCGATTTGGAAGTTAACGAGCTCGCCGACAGATCGGGCTGTGATCGGGGAAAAATCTGCGGGTGCACGCCGCTCGGCAGTCTTTATGTGTGAACTACTGAACAACGCATCAAAGAGGCTCACTGAAGCGTCGCCGACACCTCGCGGACGAAGATCCAATATTTAGCATGCTAAATATTCCAGAGCAGTCGGCCGACTCGACCCCACGTGTGGTCAGATGAAGTGACGAGCTGCAGCCAATGAGAGAGCATATCAGCATGAGCTGAATGGCTGTGTGTTCAGGAGCTGAACAGAAATGTCTGTGATTGGCTAGAATGGGCATCGATGCACTCGCTTCATTCTGTGTTAACACGGACACGAGAGTAGGCTATATTAACAGTGGAACTAGAATTCTGTAACTATTAGAATTACCATAATGGTCATTCTGACCTGTCTCACATCATATTTACATTCAAAACTTCTATTGCGATATTAAATTAAGCTTTGAATGTCTGTCATTATATTTTATGACTGCATTACCCTAAAAATATTATCTTTTTTGGCAATACAGCCAATAAATATGTAGTTAAGATACCAGAACATCCAAGGTCTGAGCCTCGTTTTCATTTTCACTTTCTAACAGGAGCTATATCGCGGCACAGAATATGCTGTTCTGAAAGATATACCTGAAGTAAATTTATGTTTTTGCTATCAGAAAGTTTTGTTTATTTTAGCAGGAAGTTGCTAGGCAAAAAATGTATGCATATTTAAAGTCACAGTCATTTTAACCAATATGGTAATTAAAGGTAGACAAAAAATAACAGTGTTAGAAAGACATACACAGATATTTAGAAACTGTCAGGGTGTTATAGATATGTTAGTTTTATTTCAAAGAGTTATAAAATTACAAAAATTAAAAACTCTCTGTGTATCTTTCCCCTTGAACTTTGCAGATGAGCGATTGATCCGCTAATGCATCAGCTGACTGATGATGTTTTTAAATGCTCTCTTGAAAGCTTGAAACGCTGTCAGTGATGTAATCAGCACACAAGCAGCCAATAGTGTTCAGCTTTTTCTGACGACTCCTCCCTCAAAATTTCATTGGCAGTGGTTTGGTAGCTTGACTGAACTGTTGCCGAACGAGTTATTGTCAGATCATGTAGTGTGTGACCCCCCCACTTGTGGATCATTTACGTAGTGTCGCGTAGTGTGAACACCACAGAGATTAAAAGACACAAAATCAAGTCATGTAGTGTGAACGGCACAGCGATCTGACGATGCTTAAAATCCTGTAGTGTGAACTAGGCATAACTTAGCTGAAAATTAGGTCTGATATGCCTTTTTACTTTCACTATCGATTCAGAACGGGTCATTTGGAAAGCGGCGAAATTATAAATTTGTGTCACTTTCTCTTTGCTGATAAGATACAGTGAGGTATTCAACAATACACCATTGTGAATGCCGGTTCTGTGTGACTCCAGACGATTCCTCTGGGTTTCTTACCACTTTCTATAGCAGTCTATAGTGGTTTCTTCCCACCTTAGCCTCGTTTTTTACATGGCAGCCGCATGAAATCAGTCTATAGCAGTCTATATTGGTTTCTTCCCACCTCAACCTTGCTTTCACTTTTAAAATGGCGGCCACATGTAATCAGTCTATAGCAGTCTATTTTGTTTTTTTCCCACTTCAGCCTCGCTTTCGCTTTTAAAATGCCGGCCGCATGAAATCAGTCTAGCAGTCTATATTGGTTTCTTCACACCTCAACCTCGCTTTCACTTTTAAAATGGCGGCCGCATGTAATCAGTCTATATTGGTTTCTTCCCACCTCAGCCTCATTTTCGCTTTTAAAATGGCGGCCGCGTGAAATCAGTCTATAGCAGTCTATTTTGGTTTATTCCCACCTCAGCCTTAGGCTGCGTCCGAAACCGCCTACTACTCAGTAGGTACTGCATTTGAATTTAAACGTACTACTCGGCCGTTAGAAAAGTACGTTCTATACAGTATGAATGTGAGCAGTATGAATGGAATTCGGATGTAGTACATCCGCAATTTTGTCATGGTCACATGACCTACCTGCGTCAGTTGCGTCGCTTCACGTCCATTCATGAATTCTCTCGCGGGGCATCATGGGATGCGCACTTCAGAATCTTGCCGGAAGTAGTAAGTCATCCGGGTACTTCTCGCATACTGATTTTCGAATTCTATGAATTCGGACGTACTACTCGGCTCGCATACTGATTTAAGCGTACTGTATAGTATGGAAGTATGTGGTTTCGGACGCAGCCTCACTTTTGCTTTTAAAATGATGGCTGCGTGAAATCAGTCTGTAGCAGTCTATATTGGTTTCTTCCCACCTCAGCCTCACTTTCGGTTTTAAAAAGGCAGCTGCGTGAAATCAGTCTATAGCCGTTTATATTGGTTTCTTCCCACCTCAGCCTCGCTTTCGGTTTTAAAATGGTGGCTGCGTGAAATCAGTCTATAGCAGTTTATATTGGTTTCTTCCCACCTCAGCCATGCTTTCGGTTTTAAAATGGCAGCCGCGTGAAATCAGTCTATATTGGTTTTCTTCCCACCTCAGCCCGGCGGCCAAGTGAAATCAGTCTATAGCAGTCTATATTGGTTTCTTCCCGCCTCAGCCTCGCTTTTCGCTTTTAAAATGGTGGCCACATGAAATCAGTCTATAGCAGTCAACATCACGACATAACCTCTCCAATGCAGCGCCTCCCTAATATTTTCAAACAAGTCTTATAATTCATATTCATTTTCATTTGACAGTAACGGAGGAATGCCGCCAAATTTAGTGAAGTAAGAGTAATGATTTTTCTCTAATAATTTACTTGAGTAAAAGTACACATCTTTAAATGCACTCAAAAAGTACATGTTACCCAACAATTTTACTCAAGTAAATGTAACGAAGTAAATGTAATTCATTACTACCCACCTCTGCTGGAAACACTACTAGAAAAGTTAGACACATTAAGACTTTTTTTGAGAGTTCATTAAGTTCATTAAGCTAAAAGTCTTAGTTAATGGTTTCTGAGCATGAGTGACTTTTTCAAAAAGTATTAAATAAAGTGTTTATTACATACAAACTGTCTTTATTTCAGCTTTAGCATTTTCAAAATTGGTTATTTTTCAGTTAATATAGTTCATAGTTAAGTGATATGTTTAAAAAACCAAAAAATATATTTTATTTCAAATATTATACCTCACGGTACACTCTTCAAAAAATGTCACTTTTACTTTGCACCATTACAGTTTCATAGTAGCCAGAACCCCAAATATTTCCATCAGAATTTGCTCTGCGCTGACGGATTTCTTGGCCTTTCTCTGTTCCACTGTAAGTGAAGATAAACGCTGTCTACATTTAATGTGCACTGCAGGAATGTGCAGGGCTTTGATGCACTCTGACATCCCGAAAAACACCTTTAATACCCACCTGGCTGACAACCCATCCCATCTGCCTGTCTAATGCACAGCAGACTGTATACTGTGTGCACATGGGCGGCACATGTTTCTTCAGGAAAGAGAGAGAAAAGCAATGTGTGAGAGAGAATAAGTCCAGATATTTAGCTCTATAAAGGCCAATAAACAGTATAAAGGTCCCACCGCGCTCTTCACATCTTGCATAGAGTCAGTGTTCTCTACAGCAGACAATGCAGCCCTGTGTCTGCTTTTAATTAGGATCTGTGGTGATGTCGAGTACTGGGGGCACAAGGCTGATTGTGAGAGCTGAACTGTGCAGGAACCCACCGTACGAAGCCATAGTCCATAAGTCAAAGGCCTTAATAAACAATAACTAGCATCTCTGCTTTGATTACCAACCACAGCAATCGCATCATGAATCGGTTATAACTCACGGCACTGCTACCGAAATAAGCAACTGCTTCCAGAAGTAGGGAAGAGTCTCAGGAGAGAGTGTCACTTTTGTTTTGGATTTTTGCTCAGTATGCTGAGGGCAACCCAGGCTCATTCTGATTACGTGCCTCTATATACATTTTTAGAGAGCACCAAATATGTCCCAGGAGCTACATTTTTTTTTTTTTTTGCAGTCTTGCAGTTTCTGCCAGAGGCCGTTGTGTCTGCTTTTTGAGATCTTAAATATCTCTCGCGAGTGCCATTCATGCCTGCTCTTCTCAAGTAAATCCACCAGAGGCCGCTGTCGACTGACTGACTGACAGATTTATACCCCCACCCTCTTCCCTAAACCCAACCGATAGTGTTTTCAAAAGTGCCTATTGACCAGCGCCCACCCGCTTCCCTAAACCCAACCGACAGTGTTTTCAAAAGCAATCCAGAAAAAGAAAAGCCCTCAAGGCAGCCTGATTTTTACCACCTTTTCAGATTTTACCACATTCTCACTATGTTATTTACTGGTTTGTGTTATTTTTTTGGCTTTTGTTTTTGTCTTACCTGCTTTCTGGAACCATTGTTCGTCAGACTCGAACCCCGTCGTCACAATCAACTCCACTCTCGTCTCAAATCCTCTGACGTCCATATGGAGGTAAGCGGTCAGCTGGTAAGCACAAAAAGGAATGGCATCATACCGCCCCATAGTGTTCATAAGACGAAACGCAGCCATACGTTCCTCTGGCTATGTAATTCGCGATCTCCAGGAATGTATATAGGGTTACGTTTTCAAAAAGAGCCTTTGTTGGCTGAGGGTGTGTTTGATTCGCTTATAATGAACTCTGATGCAATTGCTCTGTTTATTTATAAAAAGTGACCGCCGCCATCCAAACGTTGGTGTACACCAAGTCTCAAGATGGCACACCAAGCACCACCCATGGACTAAATGTGGCTGAAAGTCTGATGCATTTGCCACACTTTTCTGGAAACACTTCAGCAGATCCTCAGTCATCTTCTTATTGGTTTAAATATACAGGATTTCCGGGACTCCAATGAGCAGCAATTGTAATCAGTCCATCAATTTGATCCATTAAAACATCTGTGATGTTTACAAAGTCATCCTCAGTTTACAAAGGGATCCTCAATGACAGTGCTCATTAAAAGATGTAAATTGCATCCAGGCAGTCACGGATTTAGGCATGGGCAATGTGGGTGATCGCCCAGGGTGGCATCTTGCTAGGGGTGGCATAGAGACACTTTTGTTCGCGACATCCATTGGATAACTTTCTGGGTGTTTTAGTAAAAATGTCTTCTGTCATTTTGGTCATAAAGGTAAGAGAAAGACATCGTTCAAAACAGATGCTCGTAAAGAAAACAAAACAAAACCAGTTGTTTTACAGAACAAAGAAAACTTTCACTTTTAGTCATCTGAATCTGTGTGGTCTTTATGTAGACATGCATCATCAAAATAATTTCAATGTCAGAACATCTTCATGCATTAAAATTCTACTGATTTCCTTTGTTTTGCTGACAGATCATTTAGGATATTGATGCAGTGCTATTTAGCTATTTTGATTATGACACAGCACAAAACAGAACATGATTGGTTAGTTAAGCTGTCAGTCAAACAGCATTATGGGCGGTCTCTGACCATTCAAAGTGGCCAAAGTTTCAAGGCCTTCAGCCATCAGTCAAGACAGTCCTTGCTGCAGCCCACACCTTGATGACATACTGGACCAGGTCTACTACGTAATGGACGATCGCTTGCACCTCCCCTTACCCTAAACCCAACCATCACAGTAGCATGGGTGTTACCTTAATGGCTACCATATCACACTGTAAGATCTCAGCCATCATAATGTAAGACTGAACGACAATGAAGACCAAACACGGAAGAAAACTCCCTTGGAGTTTGACGTCATCCACCCATGACACTTTCACTATCCCGCGTTCTGAAATGATTCCTCACAGCAAACATAAACAATCTGTAGCTGCAATTTTGCACACAGCGTGTCTCAATAATAAAACCAGGAAGAAAAAGCTGTTTTGACATTTCCCCGCGGTCATTTGAATTGTCGCATGGATTGTCATCAGATTCTGCGGTCCTATTGGTTCTTGGATTGACGCTCATCGCAGCTGTTGTCACACTGCAGGAAAGTGTCTGAAATCTTCTGACACTGCCAGAACTTCATCGGAGGGAAAATCTGATGGCAACGGACATTAAGCAGCTGTCTGTGAACATGTCAAACCAACGATCAAAGACCACCGATTTTAGCCTAGGATTTCAGGAATCTGTTAGGAGTTCCCAAATTTGTCTCAGATGACAAAATCGGCTAAAATCTATCAGTGTGAGCAGGGCATTAGTGCTGGTACACTGTCCACTATGAAGTGGACCTGCTCCAGTACGTCATCGTGGTTACAGACTGCAGCAAGGACATCTTGTATCAGTCTGAGGTCTGACTATGTGAGAATAGTGTGCACCAAACAAAAGATGGGTCTCAGTCCACTACCTGTCTAGCCAATTTTCCACTGTCTTGTTCTAAGAACAGTCAGGTATGGTTCCAATTGTGCTATAGGGGCATAAGGGGCAGGTGTGGCCTAATTGTTAGGGAGTTTGACTTGCAATAGAAAGGTTGCAGGTTGGATTCGCAGTCCTGGTAGGAATTGAAGGTGAAGAAAGTAAATGATCCACAATCTCTCCATCTTTGATACCCAGCTGAGGTGCCCCTGAGCAAGGTGCCTGCTCCCCGAGCACTGAAACAATAGCTGCCTCTGGGTGTATGCTCACTGTGTGTGTTTGTGTGTGCTCTTACTCCTCACTCAAGATGGGTCTAAAAGCAGAGGACAAATTTCGAGTATGGGTAAGACCATACTTGACAAGGTATCGCTTCACAAAACTTACAGCAACTTATCACCATATGTGTCTCTCTGTCACATATGGGGATCATCTTTTTGCATCTTTAAACATGCTTAGTACTGTAGAGTTTCTCAAATCTCTATATGCTGATTTATTCCCATTAAGTGTAACTTTCATGAATGTAGCCTGTTGAACCAGAGGTATTAACATTTTCTACACACTCGCTTAGTGTTCAAGGATTGAGCGTGGATCTGAAGACCATATTTCCACATCATGTCATATCACGTCCATTCCCATAAGTGACAGGCATGACTGATGAGCAACACAATCAGTGGAGGGTTTCACACAATAAATAATGCTGCATTTATGGCAAGAGTCCCCAGGGAACAGTGAAGCACTGCACAATCACAGCTGAAAGCCAGGTTTCATCTGTCACACACATCCCCTAATGCTTTTCAATTGAACATCTCTTTCTAAATGTTGATTGAGTTTGTTGGGTTGATTGAGTTTGTTGGACAACATACACCTACTTTAGCGCCTCCATTTGCTGGAAGATAGCACAATAGAGGTCCGGAGTCGCAATGACATTCACCTCATGCTTTCATAACTGGTTTAATCATTAGGTGATTCATTCATTTTACATCTTTAGATCTTCAATAAAAGATTTATGACATTAACAAGTTGCAGTTAGCAGTTTTTTTTTTTGTTGTTGTTGAATTGTCCAGTAAGTGTCACTGAAAGGTATGCCTGTTACATTTCTTCATAGAAGCAGTAACAATTTGAATAAAATCAAATGTCTAGTGAGATTAAGCTGAATTATTCAAACTTTTGACTGACTTCAGGTCTTTATATTCTGTGCCTCTAATTTCTCCCCTGGGTTCCATTTACACTAATGTGTTTTCATTTTAAAAAGCATAAGTATTGTAATGACTACACCTGGCATCCACACTACTCTTGCATCTACAACCCATGAAAACAGAATGCTTGGAAACCCTAAAGACCTTGTTTTAGTTTGGAAACGGTGGTGTTCCTTTTCAGTATAGACAGATGGAAGTGTAAACTTTTGAAAACCTATTTTATGTGCAAATATCCACAATCACATTTGAGAATGTCAAGACATTAACCAAATGAAACTGTATAGTATACCATGTAATGTGAGTGGCTACAGTGACATTTGGAATGTTTTAACTAATTAGAACTACACCAATATTCTCCTGCTATGCCGCTCCAACTGAAATCAGAAATGTAAATCAAAATGCACTCTTCCTATTTTATATGTACAGTATATATCAGTGCTTGTTATACACGTTGTATCTGAGCACTTAATTTTTTTAAATGCATTTTGCACTCATTATCTTTAATCAAAATCCATAACATTCCCTTTCCCCTCAAAATGACTTCACTTCTGATCACATGGAAGGCTTTAGGGTGGGCTATCAGACATTTAGGGTGGGGCTATCAGTGCGCGTCTGCATTCTACCTTGCCTTCACAGAAGCTGTATTCAAATAAAGATACATTTCTGTAGCATTTAGCTCCTTGCTCTCGTATTCACTGGGCATCTGAAAACATTCTGGGTTCTGAGTGTGATTCAGATGGACAGTAATACTCCACAATTGAATACAAACTGGCATTCAAATCTTCCTCTACTGTATTTTGTTAGCAACACCCATCTTTCAATGATCCAATCAGTTTGACAATAATGAAATTAAGCACGGCCCTAAATCATTTTCTCATTTTAGAAAACATTTCAAGCCTAAAATTAGTTATACCCCTGAAGGCTTGGGCGGTAATACGGTATACAGCGGGATCTAAAAATAGCAACGGTATCAGTTTCAATACCGTTATACCGCCACAAAAAACAATGCACTTTTATAGGAGATTAAATATTAAATATAATTTATTTCATGCTTAAAAATGCGTATATGTTGTTGTCATCTTGGGACAGCGTGGAGGAGAAAGAAAGAGGTGAAATAATAAGAGTCAGAGCTGAAATAACAGCCTACCGTTCTGAGCCACTCAAAGAGGTGAGGACCCACTTCTCTGGTGAAAAGATGCTGCACAGATGTCGCAAGTGGCACGAAAGTACCTGCGCATCTGTACCATAAGTACAACACCGGAGTGGGTTTTCAGCACTGCAGGTAAAGTTGTCGGTCCACAACATGCCCTGTTAAAGGAGGACAAAGTAAACATGCTGGTTTTTCTCAATAGTATCTGGATGCAGCCTTTAATATGCAAGCTGAGATTGCATCTCTCAGAGATGCAATGTCAGACACAATGCACTCAATGGAGCTAGTGATGTCACTGTGACAGGTAGGGTTAGGTGAGCCCATTCAAAAGCATTGCATGCAGCTCAGATGCATCTGCACCGAGTCTGCAGCCAGAACCCTCTTGTTTTTCTAGCAAAAAATCTTGACTAGATTGATGCCACTTGCCTTTCGTTCTTATTCACGCTGTCTTTATTTTTATTTGTTGAATTGATTCAGGTATTTTTATTTGGTTTATGTTAAAAACAATATTGAAAAGAAGATTGGAAAGAAGAACTTTTTTGTTTAGGACTATTGCTTTACAATGCTTTTTATAATATGGATGATATTTATGTTAATTCAACTCTGATTGACTGTTGTAGATATATTTGAACTTTTATAAGCTTTAATAACTTTGTTATTAAAAGTTGTTCAGGCGGTGTTATTTAATTGATTTGTGTGTGCATGTCGGCTCAAACTGTTCTGGATGTTTATGTTAATTTAATTATGTTTAGCAGCACGGTGGCGCTGTGGGTAGCACAATTGCCTCACAGCAAGAAGGTTGCTGGTTCAAGCCAAGGCTGGGTCAGTTGTCATTTCTGTGTGGAGTTTGCATGTTCTCCCCGTGATCCTGTGGGTTTCCACCAGGTGCTCCATGTGGTATTGGTGAATGGAATGGAAGCTACTGTAAATTGGCCATAGTGTATGTGTGAATGCAAGAGTGTATGGGTGTTTTCCAGTGTTGAGTTGCAGTTGGAAGGGCATATCCTGCGTAAAACACATGCTGGATAAGTTGGTGGTTCATTCTGCTGTGGCGACCCCTGATTAATAAAGGGACTAAGTCGAAAAGAGGATAAATGAATGAATAAATCTGTTTGACTGTTGTATTTGCACTTTTTTCTGCTATTTGTTATTAATAAAAGTTGTTAATATTGTTATGCATGTTATTTAGTTATTGTTTCAGCATTAGTGTTTGATATTCAGTTTCTGAATGGTTTAGGCATAAGCAGGGCTTAATTTTTGCCGGAACACGCCGGATCTGAATTTGGCACCTCTGAAACTGATCCGGCACCTCATTTTACCGATCCCCCTCCTCCCCCGTCCACTGTTCACTTTCTTCTGCAACTCCCTAGTCCCAACCCTCTTCACTTTCGTCTGCAACACCCCTCCGCCATCCACCGCACCAACCCCTGCCCCCCTCTCCACTTTCATGCGCGGCACCTCTCCATCCTCAGGTAACATGCCGGATCCGTTACCCCGATCTGTTCCGGGACCTCGCAATTTACAAATTAAGCACTGGGCATAAGCCAACAGTTTGACTGTCTTATGTCATAATTTTTATATTATTATGGTGGCTTGAGAAAGCCACCATTCTGATATTCTACATAAACTTATTATTATTCTTCCGTCTTCTTCTTCTTCTTCTTCCGTCTTCTGAGACTAATTTTAAAGGGTATCTCCTCCTAAGCCTTTCAAGCTACATCCTTCAAACTTTCGTCAAACCTTCAAACTGGTCTGACTCGGGTTGCTATATCTTTTCTAACTGTTATGACTTACAGTTTTGCAAAAAACGACCCAGAAAATTCCCAAAAGTCCCATTGACTTAACATTGGGTCAAACTTTGTGAGCTCATAACTCTGCATCAGACTGTCCTACAGACTTCTAACTGTGCTCATTTAACTCAGTCTAGCCAGCAGCCAATAACTGATGACTTTTTAACTTACTAGCCACTCCCTAGCAACCACTTACAGCACCCTAGCAACTGTCCCATAGACTTCCATTGTAAAAGACTGTCATTGACTTAACATTGGATCAACTTTGTGAGCTCATAACTCTGCATCAAACTGTCCCACAGACTAGAGTCTGGCTCATTCAACTCAGTCTAGCCAGCAGCCAATCACCGATGACCTTTAAACTTACTAACCACTCCCTAGCAACCAATTTCACCACCCTAGAAACTGTTCCATAGACTGTGACTAGCTGTTCTAACACATGCTAATAGTTTTAACATGCTACTGACATGCTAATCTTGGTACAAACATGCTAATGACATGCTAGTCATGCTAGCATACATTAATTAATGCTAACAACATGCTAATTCATGCTAGAAACAAGCTGATTCATGCTAGAAACATGCTAACAACATGTTAATTCATGCTAATATCATGCTAATTCAAGCTAGAATCATGCTAGTATCATGCTAATTCATGCTAGAATCATGCTAACAACATGCTAAGTCATGCTAGAAGCATGCTAATTCAAGCTAGAATCATGCTAGTATCATGCTAAAATCATGCTAGAATCATGCTAATATCATGCTAAGTCGTGCTAGAATCATGCTAGTTATATGCTAATTTGTGCTAGATTCATGCTAGAATCATGCTAATACCATGCTAATATAAGCTAGAATCATGCTAACAACATGCTAATTCATGCTAGATACATGCGAACTTCATGCTAGAATCATGCTAATAACATGCTAGTTCGTGCTAGAAACATGCTAACAACATGCTAATTCATGCTAGACTGTCTTGTTTCACTCTTTACAGTGGTTGCATTGTTGACTGCAGGCATCTTAAACATTCTTTTAGCCAACTTGATACTTTTTCAAACTAAATAAACTACTTCTAGCAGGCTTTCTCAAGCCACCATAAAGTTTGTCCTCAAACTTTAATATCTAGTTCACAGTAATAGCGTAAAACGAGGTAAAATAGGGAGGTGGTTTGACGGTATGAAAATGTGGATACCGCCCAAGCCTATACCCCTGGAATATAAAAATGTTCAGACTTGAAATGATCTTGAAACTTCTTGAAACTATGACATTATAACACACCTTAAGAATGACTAATTGTAGTTTCTTTGTTTGTTTGTTTCATTTACATTAAAAGAGGGAGATGCAAATTCTGTAACATAATAAGGATTTCTCTGTTATCTGAACATTTTGAATGACTGTGGAAAGTTCTCTCCAATAACCTCATACTCTCTTGTGTTCAATTATGGCTGAGAACTCTTTACTATTTATTGTGTAATCTGTTTGAAAAATATTCTTGATTCGTTTTATTAACATTGTTTGGCTGCGTGATCATGGAGCCCATTTCACAGCCAAAACCATTGCAACTTCTGCTTTAGTTTATGCCATGGCTTTGTTTCTTGAACGATCACTGTTGCTTTGATTCCAGCGATTGAAATTGTCAAGATAGTGGAAGCAAATGAGAAAGTAGATAGTGGGAGAGCTGACCGATAACAGCTGGTTTCGTCATGGTTGTTAAAACTGGGGTTATATGGATTTGAACATGAAATCTGTTATGGGCTGCCAGACAGAATAGCATATGATTGAGTTTTACCAACCTGGCTACAGATTCATAAAACATTTGCTAATTTGATTTTCAGAATTACGTAGTACGCCTGCCATTTTAACAGTATCTCATCCATTTATGTTTTAGCACTCCACAAAATCAAAACTCTGGAAAGAGTAAAAGAAGCAAAAATATGTTTGGATTACAATGTAGAATTTAGCTTGAAAGATCAATTATAGATCAAAATTGATATTAAAAGCAGACCCCTGTTCAACTTGAGTTACATGTGAGATTTTCTTAACCATAAAACATATTAACCTATATGACAACAATGTGTCAAAACACTTTTTTTCATTTCCTACACCCTCAGATCATTCATAAAGTGTCTATAAACACTTATTTTACAGCTGAACAAATGTATGTGGTAATAAATAAATAGTCTAAAAATGAACACTGCATTGTGTGATTAAGGAACTGCATACGCTTTAATTATAGCAGCATTGACCTTCTTATCATTGGTAACCATCCAGTGAGAGGAAGAGCACGTGACCAA
Organism: Danio kyathit; assembly: GCA_903798195.1. Taxonomy (NCBI): domain Eukaryota; kingdom Metazoa; phylum Chordata; class Actinopteri; order Cypriniformes; family Danionidae; genus Danio; species Danio kyathit. Next base: position 36,644,130 of record LR812543.1, read on the forward strand.
GAGAAAACAGCTCTTCTGGCAGCAAGTGCTTCGGCACATATGGAGCTTATTGCGCACTAGTCACCGCTGCCATGAGCACACCACTGCATCTCTCACTTGCTTAACCTGGATCACACATGCATGTTCCAGGAAGCTGAATGTACCTCTGGATGATGACCGGCTGGCCGTGCTCCTCTGGACCTGCTCCTCATTGCATGAGCCTGTGCAGTTTTAGTTTAGCTGACACTTTTATCCAGGCTTACAACACACTTATTGTTCCCCTGAAGAAACTTAAAATAATACATGAAGTGTGTTGTTGTTGTTGTACAAGAGAAAGTTTATACTGTATATTTAAAAGCTGGATTAGCGTTTTTGATAAAAACCTTGCCTAACCTTTTTGATAAAATTGTCTACTCATTTAAAATTATACTCATTCTTTTAATCCCCTCATCAACGTGCCTGTTGTTTTTGCTGTCTTCAGTAGTATGCTATTCTTCTTGTTCCGTGTCTTCCATTTATTTTTTTTTGATTGCAGTTCCTGAAAATAGTCCTCAGCTAGGAAACATATTATTACAGTGCTGTGCAATATCATTGTGCCTGCTGCAGCCATGATACAGCAGCAAAGATCCTTAAATATTACGCCAAAATGA